>JANBPU010000270.1:0-20882 GCA_027575805.1 Mycoemilia scoparia | reverse complement strand
TGTGATCACTTATTTGGCTGTGTTTTTCCTTATAATCGTTGGCCACCAAAAGTTACCCTTCAAAAATTATGATCCATATATACACACCTATGGCCGCTAATCAGTGGTGATTATCACCCTATGATCAGTGGCCACCAAAAGTCACCCTTCATAAATTATGACCCATATGCAAAGATTTATGGTACATCTGAAGCTCCTCAATAGTCAGTCAGTTATTACAACAAAGCTGTCATGTAGTGTGGTGACCATTACATTTATTTTTTATCATATAATATTTTTATTTATAAAATCAAAAACATTAGCAAAATTAGTAAATACAAAAATGACAACAATTTTTATTAGAATACTTTTATCTTTCTACTTATACCCATACCCACACCCCTACCCAATATTTAGTTTATTAATAAACTCTTAACAAAGTATTCTTTGAACATTTTGAATTGCTGTGGCCAAACTTTTGGCACAACATGTAATAATACCACTGTTTTGCCATCACCATTGCTCTATTATTAATTTTTATTTTTAGCCAATACAACAAGATAGGAATAAATTCCACCCAATTCAATATTACTATAATGCTGTGTGTAGAGAGACAACAAAAGCAGATTGTATTAATATAATAAACATATGAGAATAAACTAAAAAGAACCAAAGGTTCATAAATGGTGTAGACAACTGAACACAGATGTGCCTATCTGTCCAGTATATTGAGAATCACTCTGAATTTGTTTTGGGCAATTAAACCTTCTGGCAGGTTTGGAATCTTTCCAAACTTGGGACCTACCATCAAAAACTAAAAGGTATAAAAAGTAAATATTATAGAATGTTTAATCTGTGCGTTCGATAACCCTAATAATATCACCCACACTAATAACATCGCCAAAAGTAAATGGGGTAGTGTTCATACCGAAGCATGGGTGTTGGCTTCTAATGGGATCAGTGCGACGATACATTCTCATAGTCTTTGTAGGTTCCTTGTTCTTGCTCATTTTACCTGCAGATCTGACAACATTGGGCATAGAGCAACGAATTGCACGACAATTGACATAAAACTGAATAGCATCCCTACCCTTATCGCTACCACTGCTGCTCTGGGGAGTGATGTTAAATTTGACCCAAGATTCTTCATCATAGGCTGGAGTATCACTTGGACATGAAATTATGATATTGGGGCGGAATGTCAAATGGTCAACTTTATCAAAGTCAAGTGGGTTTTCAGGCTTGGGAAGCCTTGAATTGACCTCGTCGATTGAATTCTGGGTAGCAATCAGAATGGGAAATCCATCAGAAAATCCAGTCTCTGGGGTTTTGACTAGATTGCGAGAAGACCCATCATTGCTGGCAGTAGTGGTAGGATATGCTTCTTTTGGGATTTGGTAGCTAGCCACTGGCCTAATAGTGTCAGGGTCTTTAAACAATACACGACAAGGTTTTCCAACAAACTCTGTAAACCATCGAGCGGGCTCTGGGCCACAATCAAAGCCTGTGACCTCACTTCCCCAAATATCTACTTTAGTAGAGACAGGCCGGCCATCCTCAGTAGCAGTGGCTTCTCCAGTGGACAGAATCTTGGGCTTGAGGGGCAAGCGAAGAGGTGATGGCATAGACTCAGTCGTCAGCACCAAATACCCCTGGTCAAAGTTTATTTGCTGGTTTACAAGGGCGAGTCTTGGGAAATTCCTTTGGGAAACAAACTTCCCAGTCTTTTCATCAACAACCATCCATAGGCGATCATATTCAAATCCAGTCAGGGCTGTCCGGGCACTGTCCACTTTGATACCAGCACATGATTTTACTGGATAAATGTAGATGGCGGTAACTTTGGATTCGTTGGTAGTGTGTCCCATGGTGGTCGTGACTTCGTGTGGGTTAGAACTAGCAGCTTATTTAATGACTATGTACTAATATCCTATATATGTATTAATAAGCAAGTATAGTGGAAAATGAAAGATAGGAATGCATAAAAGAAAATAAAGAGATAGAATGGCTATTATGTACTTTTTAGAGAATGCTTCTATATGGAATGATGGCCATTGTTGTAAACTTTCGATCAGGAGCTGCTTGTGTGTGCATGAGCTAAATAAGACATGATAAGCAAGTAACCAATAGATAAAAGCGCTTTTATCATGACAAATACATGGAATTTTGTGCAAACTATTGACTTGAACCAAGTACACACAATACACGATAAGAGTGTAGGCTACAAACTACCACTGTTACGGTTGTCAGTTCACAGTATTTAATCCTCTTTTGGTTAGTTTTGTGGGGTGATTGTTGGAAGAAAAAAGCATCAGAGAATATATGTACACTTTTTTAATTTGGTGTTCGAATGCGAAACAGCAATAATGTTGGAAACAGATATAGGCTGTTATAAATTAAACAAAATGAAATTCTGTGGCATTGGATAAATAATCTCATCTTTTTTGGAGATGAATGTTTTTGACTCATAAGCAAAGCGTGGCTATGGTTCAAGAAGGATTTGTCCTGGTCTCAATGCATGCTGGAGAGTCATAAACATAGAGTCTATTGACTAATTTCTTCCAACTATCTTGGGTAATACCATGGCGCCACAGAAAGCATGGACATCTTATTTCCACCATTTAACATCAAATAGAGCTTTATCAAATATAGCTAAATTAAATAATATATTATTATCGACAGCTTACATAAAAGGGGATGGAGACTACATTGAAAAATAAATTGTTCAAATTATGGCTAGCTTTCCTTTTCGTTTTCTCAAATAAAATATTATAGAGACAGCCAACCCAAATAGAGAGGCTACACCGTATATAATTCCAGTCAGCAAGATAGTGAATTTGAACTTTTTCCTGTGATCTACTCTATCATAAACTGCTGCTATTGCATAGTTTCCGCAAAGTCCTCCCACAACACTTCCTAGTAGTACGACACCCATTGTACTAGGAAGCCGCTTAAGCCCATAAAATTGGGCTACTACTATTGCGACTGTGTTGTTTGTGTTCATTCCAACAAGCCCAAATGCCAGAGCGAGGATCATAAACATAGCGTAAGATTCTGCAGGATACCAGAAAGCAAACGTGAATATCATGCTGCTAACCAACGATACCAAATAAATGGTTATTGCGCCAACATAGTCTGCCAACATTCCCGATATGATGTTGCCAATGGTATGTGTAATTCCCATCACTGTAGGAATCAGCGAGCTCTTTGTTGGTGTGATTCCATGTTGGTTTGCTGATGCAATTGTATATCCTGTTATTGAGTTTGTGCCGATTGCCAAGAATACCATTGACCAAAATAGGAGCCAGACAGGTGGATCCATTATAATCTTAGAATCCAGGAGCATCCACCATTTGCTACTACTATTCTGCGTTACTTCATCTCCATTAATAGCTATACCAGTCTTAATACCTTCTTGTTGCTGATCAGCACCTCTGGGTCCATCTTCTACTGTATGCGAGGCATTATTATTTTCAGTATATGGCGGTAGTTTGGTGCTCGTGCTTTTTGTTTTTGTAGCATCTTCTTTATTCTGTGTCTTGTGATCCAAAGTCATGAATAAATTCCCATCGCTGTTACTGCTCTCAGAATGTCCATTGCGATCAACAATATATTCTTCAAGGATCAATATGGTATCATCACAGCTTAAAATTCCTCCAGGTCTTTCTATTGTTTTTGTGGTTTTGGCGCAAATAGTAGCACTTGCTCTTTCAAGTACTCTAGTTTTATCAATATCTACAGAATAGCTGGTTGAATATTCGTTTAGGCCATTTTCTGGATTTGGATCCTCATTCTCTGTCTCTTCTCCATTTACCACCGCTATTGCTTTTCGATCACTGGTATCATCTGGGTTAGAAGGCTTCAAAAACACTGCACAAGAATTACACACAGCAAATATAATAAACCCGAATATTCTTAAAGCCCAATGGATGCCCACACTGTCAATCAACGCCTGAGTAACCGGAGGAATCCACATTCCCCCAATTCCTGCTCCTGAAGATGAAATCCCAACCGCCAGCCCCTTTCCGCCACCAAAATAATCCAAAACCACAACCATTATTGCACTGCCAATAAACGCAGCCCCGGTACCGACCAGCAGCCCCTGGGTCAATATCAACTGCCAAATCCTGGTTGAAAATGACGCCAAAAGGTAGCCAAGTACCATCATATTTGTGCCTATTAGTATTGTAAAGCGAGGCCCAATCTTTTCGAAAATGATACCCCCAACGACCATCATTCCAGATAGACAGATCACACAGGTGGTTGTGATCCACGAGATTTTGGCCGCTGACTCGTTTTTGAACATGGTTTCAAGATAGTATGCTTGGTAGACCCCCATGCTTGAGAATAAACTCACTGTAAACATACTGACAATAAATGAAGCGGCCAGAACTATTAATCCTTGTTGTTGGTGTGGGTTTGTTGGAAGTGATGTGAACCAAAGCTTTATGTTGTGTGGGTGTAAATATTTTAATGGGGATTGTTTTTCCTCAGCCATATTCTGTTATATGAGCTACTGAGTTTAGTATTTCTTGTATTTCTCTTTGAACTGTTGATGTTGTTTGTTGCTCAAATCTTTCGAGTATTTTGTTGCTGTATCAGGAGATCTTGGCTCTTTGGGTTTTGTGAGGAGGAGTTGTTATTTATGTTGTGGGCTTGGATTATGTATGTAGTATAACTGGTGGTGGTGGTGGTGGTAGATAAAGGGATTTTCCCTTGGTAACAGAAATATATATATATATATATGGTGTATAGTATTTTGAGAATATATGTATTACATTTAAAGTGAAAAAAGGGAAGGAAAAGGGATATCACATTCATAATCTTTTTTTGAACTCATAATAAATATGTCACTTTTATTTTTTTGGTTGTTGGCGATATAAATGTGGGGAGAATAGTTTGAGTTCCTGATAAATAGTAAGCTGGTACTTATTTTGAAAGAGTTGTAGTGGTGGCGGCTTAAAACAAAAAAAGAAACATCCAGTATTCACATCTCTTTTATTATGTTCAGAGTATAAAAGCACCTTTTAGGTAAACAGCTGTAACAACCTAAGGCTATACTCTTTAATAAGGGCTTTACAATATACTCAAGCTAGCTAAAAATTGAAGCAATCTTGAGGATTTGTTCAATTCGGGATTCTCTCCTCAAGCTACACTTAGTCAATAAACAAATCACTTGAACATTTTGT
The DNA here is from genome assembly GCA_027575805.1 of Mycoemilia scoparia. Taxonomy (NCBI): domain Eukaryota; kingdom Fungi; phylum Kickxellomycota; class Kickxellomycetes; order Kickxellales; family Kickxellaceae; genus Mycoemilia; species Mycoemilia scoparia. The sequence continues at coordinate 15,714 of JANBPU010000270.1, read as the reverse complement.
GATTATTGTTGTTTATACACAATCTTTAGAAGCAGTAGTCAGAGAATCATTGATGAGCGGAGTTTGCAACAATCACTATACAAATTGAATAAGCAATGAGTCTGAATACAAGCCACAATTCATGATTGAAAATGATTTGACATGTTTTTCCTTTGATCCTTGTTGGTTGAAAAAAATGTACAGCAAGTCATATCCATAAGAACATTTGAAATCAATGTGTATAGCTAAGCAATGCTTTCAAAAACGTATAATGAAATGATATTGCCAATAACTAAAAATATATATTCTAGAGTTCATCAACCTTGGAAAAAACTGATCTCTAATAGTTAGAATTGGAATCGCCTGTGTGGTTGGGCCAAAGTCTGAGGGCCCATTTCTATCTATGACCTTGTGAAATATGACCTAATAATAAAGGATCGTTGTGTTTGCTACCATTCTATTAATAATTTCAAATAATAAGGTGTTCTGCAAATATGACTGATATGCCAACTATTTATAATATACAAGTTGTAGTGACTATTTTAAAATATACTGCTAGTTTTTATTGTAAAACTAAGTCAAGTGGATTTTATCTATTCTATGAGACAGCTTTATTATTGATCTATGGAAGCAGGTATTGTGGCACCTGTCTTTCTAGTACTCTTCCTCTCTCCAGCCAAATATCCTCTGTTTTCTGGATTCATATACCATTGTCTGAGCTTGGCAGTCCTTGGTTCAGCAAACTTTGGAATTATAGCAAACTTCTCAGGGTGTAACAATGCCTTCATGGCCAGTCTGTTGTGGTAGACACATGTTACTTTTCCACCCAAGGCCTCTATCCTCTCTATAGCCTTCTTTGATGCCTTTGTGACTTCGATGGTGATCTTGCTATTAAAGTGCTGGGAGCCATCGCCTAGCAAAGAAACGCCATCCTTGAACTTTATGATCTTTGAGTCATATAGTTCCTTCATAGTTATGGTCTTTGTAGGATCAATGCGACCAGTGTTGATCCAATGCTGCAAACGGTCAAGGTTAAGTGCTTGGAGATCACGATTGAATCTTTTTCAAAAAATAAATATATTTATTAGTACAATATCAGCATTTGGAATAAAAGATAAAAAACTCAGTGTATATCACTGATATTGACACTTACGGATTCTTGAAACCTCTCTTTGGGAAAACACGGTGAAGTGGTGTCTGGCCACCCTCAAATCCAGGAACAGGTTGTCCATTTCCAGTTCTTGCTTTCTGACCCTTAGTACCACGGCCACAAGTTCTTCCATGTCCAGATCCATAACCACGACCAAGGCGCTTTTTCTAACACAGCACCCCAATACATGTACCATTCAGCAACATGTTTAAAAGGTACTTGAACATATCATACGACATATATTCTTTATTCTGTAAATTCAAAGTCAATGGGAATTCAATTTACCTTGGGTTTTGATTTTGGGTTATCAGCTAAAGTATTCAAAGTGACCTTTTTCTTTGGCAATTGGAAGGCTGAAACAGTTGCCATTCCTCGCGTGCTTGGCATGGTTGAGATCTTTACTGAGGCAAATTTGGTCATAATAGACTGCCGTTGCTGTGTCTGTGGTTGGAAACACCTATTTAGAAGTCCACTAAGACTCTGCCTTGAGCAAGTTAGACTGGATGATACTAATCGTTGATACATTTGTGCTCTCCTCTTCGATTGATTATGAATTAGAAATTGTGTTTAAATTGACAAAAATAAATCAGGTTCCAAAAGTGATCATTTTAAATTATTTGGACAAAAATGTTGCAACACAATCAAAATAGTCACGTGATTTTCAATTATGGGACGTAAAGTTCAAGCCTATCTTTTTGATTAGGATTGCTTTTATAGTGTATGTGGCATACAGCTACCTCCATAGGAGAAATAAAATGCTTAATCATCTTGATCAGGATTGCTTTTATGCATGTGGTTATAACCTTATAAGATGATTAATGACCAAGCCCTATATAGATTATAATGATATCCATTGGCGATTATGCTCTAATGAATTGGCATAGATTGCTTTCTAGTTATATCCATAACATTAAGCATTAGAACAAAAGCCCTAGCACTTTCTTATTTCAATTTTTTATTATATATTGAAGCAAGGTTACAAATTTGATCAATTCGGACTGAATGAATGGCCAAAATGTATTTTGGAAAATAAACAAACAGTACTTAATAGTCATCACCCCTGCTAAGGATCTCCTTGGAGTTAGGCTTAAGAACAAGTGTATGTTCAAACTGTGCAGTGTAAGATCCACGTATATCACAAAGTGGTGGATATTCTGTCACGACTCCCTGGTCCACAAGGTTCTTCAAACCAAGAAGATATTTGGTTTCATTCAAACGGTCAACATATCTGCGACAGAATGGCAATGTTCCAAAGTTATCCTGGAGTACACCGTATAGAGACTTGGCTCTTGATACTCTGCATTTGTTGACCAGGGCACTATATCACAAATAATATTAAAGTGTTGGTGCTCCTTCCAAGTATAACAAAAGATCAAGCAAGCAAAGTCAGGGTTATGCAGTTACTTACTCTAGGGTTTGTCTGTCATGCTCAGAGTTGATTGCATAGTGACTGCAAGCTCCTTCCTCGTTAACAAACCCATTTCCAGTAGAACCAAATGTCTCTATAGCAAATACTTCTCCCTCCTCCATCTTGGTCTGATCACCATTCTTGACAATAGGTACAGATTTACCACCATGGATTACATAACTGCCAATGTTGTGTCCACAAAGGTTTCTAATACATTTGACTATTAATTCAGAAAGTAATGCATACGTATTTGATTGGTTACTTCATCTGTTCACATTTTAAATACGGCACAGTAAGTTGATAAAGTAGTAATGAAGCATAAGCCTTACCCTGACGTGTTTTTCCATCAAGCTCCAATTCATACGATTCCATAACCTCCTGGACTGCCTCGCCAATATCTGTCAGTCTGACATCAATACCAGCCTCTCTAATACCAGTGTTAGTCGCATCTTTGACTGCCTCAAGAAGTTTGTCATATTTAGGGTTCCACGACATGGTAAATGCAGAATCAATGATTCTTCCATTAACATGAACACCAAAGTCAACCTTCAAAACATCATCCTCTTTCACAGTAACCTTGTCTCCAGCATTTGGCGTGTAGTGAGCTGCACAGTTGTTCAGGGAAAGGCCAGTAGGAAACCCAATACCCGCCTTGAAGCCCTTAGCCTCTACCAAAGTTCTTGTACCATTTTCAATTGCTTCAGCGATATCAGTCAAGTCAACACCTGGCTTAATTATGCTTTGTGCATAACCACGAACCTGGCGGTGCACCTCAGCAGCACGCCTGAGATCAATGACTTTGTTGCTAAGCTCATTGAGATCGACGGCTCTCTTTTCTGCATCAGTGGTTCTCTTTAGGTTACTATATTTAGTTGTTTAGCAAGAATGAATGGTAAACGGTTATAATATACTGCTTATGAAGAGCTTATATACCAAATATATAACTACAATACCATATATTTGAAGACATGTATATCCATATCTCAAAGCTACTTACTCGTCCTTATAATCACATATTTCACCCTGTGGGTACCTGGTGTTGGGATAGATCTTGGTGATAGGAATGGTAGGAGGGTAGGTCTGCTCCATTGCTGGCTCAATCGGTGCTTGGGATTTCTTGGACTTGGATTTCTTCTTTTTCTTCTTCTTCTTGGCCTCACCTATTAACATTATTAGAATTTTATACACATGAATTCTTAAGTAATGCATATTCATATCTGTTTAATATTTCTTGACTTGTCTTAAAGCTCATACGCACCATCATTAGATGCGCCTTCGTTGATAGCATCACCATTTGAATGGTTTTGTCCAGATGTGCCTACAATATGAAGTAAAATTATTTATAAGTTTCATCACCACAAGCTTACCTAGAATATATGTATATGTATATGTATAAAAAGCTCAATGCTTCCTACCAACACTAGTCTCCTTATCAGCAACAGCAGTAGTGGTCTCTACACCATTTCTAGCACCTATAGCCAAACTCTCAAGTTTGTCAATTGTTTCAGAAACAACCTCTTTACTTGCCATCCTGAAGTCTTCGAGTCTTTATACAAGCAACCAAACAAACCATTTTTCTTGTTAAAATTGCAAATTGGACAGTGAAAGACATTATAGTTATATTATTGAGAATTCAGTTCCTTTAAAAATAGACTCAATAGCATAATGTTCCTCAAAGACCATATACATATATAAATATTTACCTTTAAATACTATAGCTGGGACAAATAAGTAAAAGGAAAGACACAAATCTAGTATAGGTTAAATTTTATACTATCATAGATAAATGCTCCTTGCAAACCATAGTTTCGACATAATTTTAAATTATGGGATTATAGCTTAAATCATCTGTTTTTATACCTCTCATAATTATATATGGCCCAACTAGATTACTTTATTTAATTTGGTAAATATAAATTTTAGTATATGGGTAATAATTATTGAAGGGTGAAACTTTACTAGTAAAACTGGACATCCATTAGGCTGGGATTGCCCCTATAATCGCCGGCCACCAAAATTCACCCTTCAAAGATTATGATCCATATGGGTAATAATTTTTGAAGGGTGAAAGTTTCCTAGTAAAACTGGACATACGTTTGGCTTGGATTGCCCCTATAAATATTCACCCTTCAAAAATTATGATCCATATGTGGCATACAGCTACCTCCATAGGATAAATAAAATGCTTAATCATTGTGCTAGAATAGTATATGGGTAGTTATTTTTGAAGAGTGGACATTTACTAATAAATGGTGATCTTATCATTTATGTGTGTTTGCCCCTATAATTGTTAGTCACCAAAAGCCACCCTTCAAAAATGATTACCCATATGCCAGCTCCTATAAATACTCCTTTTGGAACAATTAGGCATTTTTGACAGCGTTATTTAAGACTCTGGGCCAAAAGATCTAAAATTTTGCTCTAGGAAGAAATAGTTTGATATCGGCTCATAGTTCAATTAAAATGAAGATTAGTCAACCACATAATTTAGTATGCACTTTATGATATTTTATACTTCAGTGGCTTTATTGTAGAATGATTGTCAATACTGGGAATTTTAGCAATTAATCAACTTATTAGTCCATTACTACTAATCTGAAATAAAAACCAAAGTATTCCGACACATTTAGCATTTTAGATGAGATAGTCACGATTTAAATAAGTGCTCTGAATTAACTCTTCAAAATGTCACAGAGAGACATTTTTCTTGACAAAGCATCTCAAATAGTCTGCTTACTGGCATTGAGGCATATAATATTAATTCCAAAGCATAAAAATAACTCAGTCGTCAAAAAAGTGTGAATGTACACATAGCAGTATTCCATTTTGGCTTTAGAGTTTTAAAGTAACTATTCTATTGTAGTAAATGTAAGGCTGATTAGCGAATAAATAGTGATACGTGAATTTAGGCATAAATGTGTGTGTGTATATATATTCTAAAGAAGGGCTTAGGCTTGGTGCAAGGGACTTTGTATAAAGCCCAATGATTTAGTTGAAACATGGCAGATTGGTAAATGAATAGTCGCAGGGTTTAGTTAAAAGCCCATTTACCGATAGAGTGTGGAGACAATTTATCCAAGCACGTTTAATAAAGTACAGTGCCTGGGTAGTATAGGTGAAATATATATTATATTTGACTACGTAATATTCATTAATACCAAAGGCAAACAAAATAAAATATCCATATATTATCATATTGTCAATTAGCCACAAAATATACACATATATCACAGATTATTTGGGTGCAAGCTGATACTTTATAAGGCTAGCAAAGTATATCTTTACGCTCTATAAAAGCATAGCTAGCATTCCCAGAAAACATACATATAGCCCCTCACTGTCGATACAAATTTCACTAAATAGTTATTTGTACTTGGATTCTTATTCACAGAAAATCAAATTTTAAATAATACTTTTATAGTATAACCGCCAAACCCAACCCCACCACCCCCAACAACAATAATAATAATGAAGTACATCACTACTTTGGTATTTTCAACTCTTCTTGTCGCTGGTGCAGTCCAAGCTGCCTATGGTACGACTGGACCTGAACCCAAACAATACTTTTACTGCAGCTTAACAGGCAAGGACTCTAATAATAAGTACTCAACAGTTTATGCCTGTTTATCTGGTGCTAGAGAGTTTGGTTGGAAAGTTCACCAGCAGGGTAATTACGCTAGATGCAAGTTTGTAAAGGATACTCCTGAACAAATCGAGAAATTCACTGTCGGATGTGCTAATACAAACACACAGTTTTACAAGAAGGGATTCTAAGCTTTCTTTTTCAAAGTAAATGGCAAAATTTCACAAGGGATCAAGTGTGAAATAGACAGAAGTGGATCCTCAGGTTTTGGCTTAATCATGAGCCAGTACGTATATGCAACTCCTGTGAACCCATTTTGGTCCAAGGGCTTGTGAATTCTGACCAAATACATAGGAGTCGAGATAAAAAATATTTTGCTTATTTATTTTGGCTTTTGTGAAAGTTGAATAATAATGACTTTTAAAACTTATTTAAAAACTTGGACAAAGGGCAAGATTTCGGCGCTTGCCTAGAATAGTGACCACCATCACGTGATCACCCATAAGTGTAAAAAAATTTTAAAAATTTAAAAAAAATTATTTTTTAAATAAATTAAGGTTAATTAAAGCATCCTCCACTGTAACCAAAGCCCCCTTATGGGTAAGGGGGCTTTGGATACAGCTCTGGATGCTCTCAATTATTAATTATTCAATTTTTAATAATAATGCTTTTATTTAAAATTATTATTTTCCAACTTATGGGCTGATCATGTGATAGTGGTTGCTATTCTAGGAATCACCCGCCAACTCTGTGGTCCAAGTGAGTATCAAGCCATCTATCTTTGTGGCTACTTTCTGATATTCCCTGGTACATACCAAGATTACTATCCACAAATAACTCCACAAGGTCTGAAGTTTGTTCAAACGCATCTGTGTATTCCTGTGATTGCTGGCTTGATTCGCTCATGGCTGCAGTTTATTCTGTTAATGATATTAATTGTGCACTTCACAGTATTAGTTATCGATATTTTGAATTAAAGATAGTTGAAAACTAGTCAGTCTTGCAATGTGCTTAACTTGACTTTTTGTTAAAGGAGCTTGGCTGTTTGTAGAAAAAGTAGTGGTAAGGAAGCTTTGGAATGTGCCTACAACGGACAGTTTAAATAGCTTCTTGTGAGGACTCATAATCATATTAGCAAATGCCAATTCGGTGTAGACAAAACCAAAGCTCACAAGAAACTCTAGTGAGTTTCATATGAACTTCATATGAGCCCGACAACATATGATATGATATTTTTGTATTTAATTGCATAAGCTCAAATACCAAGCCCAAAGCACAGAATCAATGTGTGGCCTTCCACCACATTGTAACCAAATAGATCACATCCTTGGTTACCAGGTTCGGCAAAATCATCCACAAAGAAATGACAGAGTAAGCATTAACTCGCAAGTCTACTAAAAAATGCATGCCTGTATATTTAAATCTAATGCCTAGCGCTGTTTTTAAGAATCATCTTCGTTATGATGCTTGCCAGAAAGGATTTGATATAAATACAAATAATGCCATTCGACTTTATTCTTTTTATCTCAATAGCATATCTTCATACGATTTATTGATTAAGCAAAACTAAAAGAGTTGATAGAGCATGTTATATGGGTAATTTAATATACATTTGCACTTGTAAGTGCTAAGTTAGAAAAGTTTGTAGCAAGATTGGTTTGCCAAAACGATCAAGCCGAGTTGTGTTGCAGTTGGAAATTGGCATTCCAAATAGTATGGCCAGTTCTTTTCCAAAATGTTTATCTATCAGAATTCTAGAGATATTAAAAAGCCAAACCAAAGACAAAAGTATAGTGGCTATCTATAAAATTTGCTATTGTGTATATTGGGTTCATAAACTAGATTGCCCATGTATTAAAAGGAGAATGTGTTATTAAATAAAATATGGCCCGAGTTTACAATGGCTTAGAAAAGAATGGCGGGTCTCAAGGAATTGCAAACGAAGTGGCTGGTGTTTGGGCCAAAATATGAGGACTCACTTCTGCCTAGCATAGATTCAATCACTAGCGAAATCTTGCCATTTATCTTAATGCCCACTGAAATTGAAATTTAAATTGCTGGCAGGGAATGTTGATAAAGATTGGCGAGCATGAGTTTTTATTGATTTTCACCAGTGAACCAAGAATAGTATTGATGCTGACACCTTCTTTAGTATTTTTTCATATATCGCTTTTAAAACCGCATGTGAAAATTAGAATTTATCATATTCTTCGGCCTAGTGACGTATGGTAGCCCAGTCCCAATATAATATTTGACTGCGACTGTGCCCTATTATTTTACAGAGCTATTCATCAATGGCCATAGTGCTTCAAGGTTTGCATCAGCTATGATGAAATAAAGGCACCATAAAAAGCCTCATGAGATTTGCCTATATATATGTTATATAAATATCATCTAGGCATAGATATACTACTCACTCTTCTTTCCTTTTCTGCCATATACCTATATTCAATACACAGAATACTCTTTTCTTTTTCTAAATTGATTTATAGCTACATCTCGAAATGAATCAGCCAGGTAAGGAATACATCCATAGGCTTGTCTTTCAGTAATGCAACCAAAAAGTATAGTACTAAGCACAGTAGCTCTAACCATCCGGACCCTCTCAAAATACAGAAGAAAGAACGAATGCCTCGCGTGAACTTCCTTTTCAAAGGCTCCGTGACTTCAGGGAAAATGGCGGAACTATAGGCAATACCCCATATACCGAAATGATCGAGTATAATAACCAACGTAACTTTAACATGGAGTTCATAAACCATAGGTACAAATACCTGTGCTTACAAGATAAAATACATGAACATGATTCGTTCGAGGTGATGACCAGCATATGTCATTCGGTATATGAATACGAGGACGGATTTAGGACATTGCCTAAACAATGTGTCACCGATGGATATTATCGAGGGCTTGCTAATGCTGTGGTTAGCAAAGGAACAGAAATCTATTATATAAATCATTATCACCCTTCATCTGTAAAAGATAATATTGAAAAGATGGATTATGTGTACGGGAATATTTATATGACAGCAGCAACAGCACTTTGGTCGAACAAAAGCGTGAGGTATATTCAAGGATCTGTGTGTTTTGGAACTAAAATGACTATCTTTGCAGCAACAAAGACTGAGGACGGTGGGATTGTCATATACCCTGACGAGGATGAATACGATATGAATGACCTAAAAATACTCAGAATCATGTACAGCTTCAAAGTGAAATACCAGGACAATATCCAGGATGATAATGATTCAGAGGCCAGTGATTAAGGCACCAATAGATATGAAACTGGGGATAGCAGCAACTTTTATATCAATATGAAGCTTTAAAACATATGGATAATAATTTTGTGTTTAAGCGTTTAAAATATAAATATTGCTATTTTATACATTCATACTAGCCAGCCACTGGTGCATTATCGCTATACTACATTACCATCACCCAAATTATTTCGCGGCTCTAATGCAGAATATACTGGATTCCAACTCTATACACAAAACTATGCTACAGAGATCTAAATTGAGATTTTGCTGGGTTCTAAATAACATGTTACACTTTTTCATTGATAGTACCATGCTACACCGCTGCCTGTTACCATTTGAAATATCAAAGGCTGACAGCCCCATTGAAATGCTTATAGACACATCTTTCTATACTTATATCTGCCATAATCTATGTTTTCCTGGATTCTTTTTCAGTTTATCCATAGACCATCTGTTTAATCTTTTTTAAATACCATCGTATCACCTCTGCAGCTTTCATGTGTGAAAGGATGAATATATCAAAATTCATTTCATAGCTACGAAAGTGGTGTTGGATGTACTTATATATTCACATCATTGTTTTTGAAGGGCTAAATTTACTAGTAGGCTAGTTTCAACTTGTATGCTGGCCAGCCTATATTATCATGTATAGTCTGCTTCTAGCCCTTCAAAAATAATCGCCCATCAATCTTGAAACTCGCTTTTGGACTTTTCAATCAATCATCTAAAAATCTTCAGAGGGGCTATTATGAATATTGAGCCACAAGATGTACAAGTGAAATTCTCAGTGTTGCTGAATATTGCCAGAAAATTTTCCATGTGGCGGAGTAGTCTCGTCTAAAAGGGTAAAGCTAGGATGCTCCCCTGGAAACCAGCCAATCATCACTGAAACTCCAGCTAAAATGTATAGCTTATAAACTGATCTTCAAGGAATGTATTGGGGCATCATTTTGTTTTCTTTTGATGAAGAACTTGCCGTGTATTCAGTTTGCTCTTCCTGCATTTCTTTAATGCTACCACAGAATATTGGATTCAAAATATGGTCAGAATTTATAAGCCCTTATACAAAAATGGGACCTTGGGAGTTGTATAGCAAATTGCTTGGGATTTGGCCAAAATCTCGGGCCCTATTTCTATACATTTCCAACTTATCCCTGGTTGAACACAAGGTGACTTTTTCTTTAATATCAACCTCTCTATATTATTATCAGAATAATTATACAGTTCATTTAGATAGATTTTGTACCAAAGAGTTCTATTTATTTTCGTCAACAGATGATGGCTATTATAATTTAAGCTAGTAAATTGTGGAAAAAGCCGGGCTTGAGCAGACCAAAGTAATTTCTGCATTATTCAAACAGCAAAACGGGTATGTAAAAGTAATGGCAATATTGATAATAGAAGTCTCAAAGGAATGAAGTAAAATGGGTTAAAAATCGATGGATTTAGAGAAAAAGAGAGAATCTTAGTAATAGAGAGCTGAGGCAGGAAATACAATAATAGTAATAATAATAATTAAAAAAAAACAAACAAAGGAAACTTAATCCGAATGATTTGCTGGCTTCATGTAAGCAAGCTCCAAATCCTCAGATGGTCTATGTTCATATAAAGAACGACGTCCACCACTATTGCCCCGACTGCTACCTTCACCTCCACTGCTTCTACCACCAATACTAAAGCGATTAGGGGGTGGTGTAGCGGTGGGAGGCAGATCAAAATGATTTCCAGCAACTGGTGCTGAATCAAGTGCATTAGTCACACTTTCGTACTCAGCATCACCACCAAATGGATCCAATTCCTGATACAAAGTCATCATAAGCACGGCATAAAGGAATCCAAGGAAAGTCAACGAAACAATAGCCATTCCATAAGTACCAACATCAATACCCATGTTGTCCAAAAGTTCGAGCTGTTGGGCATTAGCACCCATGAACAAGAATCCAGACAACATCAAAAAGAATACAGGCAAGTACTGGAATGGGTTAATCTCTTTCTTGTCCTCTTTGATCGTATTAGTCGAGACGAGCAACAGTTCCAAGCAACGAGTGATGCCAGTCAAGATCAGCGAGGTGCCAAACAAAAAGTGGGTCTTTGTAGAGAACTCGGAGCTCTGTTCATGAGCAGCCATAGCCAATCCAGTGAATGCCAAGATCATGGCTGGGAACATACTTCTGACCTCAGGGCCAGATTTTCTCAACATAAACACGCTGAAGCCACCGCCGATCCACCACAAAATACCCATCGAAGTATGCTGCAAGTCTTTGTGGGACCATCCATTGGCCTTCTCAACAAACCCATGCTCAGTGAACGTGTTGAAACATCCCCAAGCCATAATAACGCAACTGTCATAGAATTCAGGGGAACGACCAAATTTATGCAGCCATGGGCCAGCTAGCTTAAGAATCAATAGGAGGTAGACACCATAGCCGACAAATGAACTGCCCATGATAAAGTGAGCCAAGCATTGACCCAAATATCCACCACGGCAGAAATCCAACCAAGTCAAGGCGCCAGTCAAGATCTGAGCATAGGACATCAAGAAATGCCCAACTCCGAGCCATTTGTGGGCAAATCTAAGGTAAGGGCGTAAGGGATCACGGAAGAATCGGCTTAGACGTAACCGGAGATATATACCAACAACAACTTGGGCTACCAATAACCATAACATTGCCCATGCCATCTTGCTGTGAACGCCCTCTTTAAACATTCGGCCTTTGTGCATATGGCCCAATACAAAGCCTACGATTGAGAATGCAGTTCCCACAGATTGAACCAAAACGTGCCAGCGATTCTTTACCAAACCCAATACCAATCCTACAATAATAATAATAATAATAATAGTGGTGTTATGAGTTAGTTATCTCGCGCTTCTGAAATGGTTGCTATAATAGTAATGCAGATTGTGCATGCCCATATAGCAGTAATGCCAACAAAATGTCAAGGAAATATAAAAAGGCTTGATGAGTTATAGAGAAAATTCGTAGAATGTTGATAGAAGGTTTCACATCAATGTACAATCCTATAAGCCTCCTCCTTCTCCAGGGCCATTACGGATCATTTTTGCTAGTATCTCTGTACTGAAACAGTCGCATTAAAAAAGAGAGAGTGGGAGACTTACCAACCGGGAAGATTAGGCCATAGGCCAAGGACATAAAGACTATATGGGTTTTGAGTATACCATCAATAGGCTCTTTAGGATTGATATTGAAGTTAGCGGCATGGTGGTCGTGAGCCTTTACCAACTTGACATTATTTAAAAGGGTCGATATCAAGGCCGTAACCACTACCAAATTAGTGATAGTAGAGGTGGGCTTTAGAAACATTCTTGTATGTTCTGTTTCTATAGTCGATGTATGGGTATGTGTGCGTGTGTTAATTTACAGCCCAGCAGGTAATTATGTAGGATAAAAAGAGAGAAGAAATGGAAGCAGGAGAATCAAAAGCTAACTATCTGTGGGTCTATTATTATCTACGATGACCCCTTATAGAGAATCAAAAATAGAGAAGTAGATAGAGAATATGGAAAAAAGAAATAAAGGTAAAACAATAAAGAGAGAGAGAGAGAGAAGAGAGAGAAAGGCCAAGAATATAAGACAATCTGGTCTCACGAGCAGCCAACAACTAATTGCTACTACTTCAGTGCTGTTGTGCAATTTTAGCAATCCCCTTTCTCCCCTCCCCTTACACACTTGAATCGAATCATCTCCCTACACAGTCAAGAAACTATAATCACTTTTCTTCTATTCGTCAACAAGTTCCTCCTATGCAATTACTCACTGACTATGAAACTAGTAGGATAAACAGCAACGGATATTCATTTTTTCTTTCTACAAATAACTATGAATAAATTCTGTAGTTCCTGACTAATAACCACCTCTTTTAGTTCATTTCCATCTACAGGCATTCAAAATATAAATACAAAAACTTTGGTTGTTAAGTGTATTAGTAGTAGTGTGCGAGCAATACCTGACCCATACTGGCTAAAGATTATCAATATGATTTTCACATTGTATTAAGCCATAGTATGTGTCTTTCCAAAAGTCCATTTCTGATACCTCTTTAGGTATTGCATAAAATTGCGGAATACACTCGGACTACAACACTGCTTCTCCTTACGTTTATACTTTTCTTATCATTCTTCCTTCAGCCAATCACACTTCGGATCCGATATACAACCGTTGTTTTGAACCCATAATAATGACTTCACATCATATTCAAACCGTTTTTATATTTCATAAAAGATTAATACTAAAAATGGTATAGTACTGACAGATGGAAATCTGAAAAGACGGGTAGAATGTTAAAAGATATAGAATAGTACCATAAATAGTTGGCATTCTAATTTGTATTGATGTCCTAGCAGTATCTTTTGTAAAGTTAATCCTGAATTATGATGAGATGCTTGGTTACATTCTCTAAACCTTCAATGTTTGTCGGCGGGATGTTGCTGCTACTGACAATATCGTGATTGTTATCAGTATAATATAATCAGCAGGTTCTTTTTGCAAGAGTCATTCTTACATTCTAGATGTCGCTTATTTTATGGCCTTCAAAAAGCCATCTAATGGTCCATAGGATATTTTCAACGATAGGATCATATAAAGGTATCTGCTTAATGCATATTAAATATTTGGAACAAACTAGCATTTGAAAGTACTCTTATTATGTAAAAAATCAATATATATATAGGAAACGTGCCACCAAGCATGAGTAAATATAACTAACTCAACTACATTGCCAATGATTACATCACCAATAAATATGAATCAAAACAATTCTAAGCAGGCAAGATTGCTGATAATAACAAAAATAAAGTCATTAGCCCTTTTTTAAGTTCTTTTTTAACCATTTATTTTTTTAAACAATGCACAAAGTAGTTACTACAATACGCAAAAATGTATAGGTAATGTAAAAAATAAAGAGTTGATATATACAAAAACAAAATAATATGAAACTGAAGGGCATAAAATGTACAAGGCGTAAAAACGAAAAAAGTAGATTGGGTATATAAGGATAAATATATAAAATTAACAAAAGATGTCAAGAAAAAGAGGAAAATAAATGCAGTGGATATGATATTAAATTTATTGATAGTCACCGCCAGCATCGTAGGAAGCTGAGTTGTCACCATTGTAATCATATGAAGTGGTATCATGGTGACAATGATCATGACTATTATTGTTTGCATAAAAATCAGTTGAAACCATATGGGCAATAAATTCTGGATTTTCTGAAGTTCCATAACTTGGAGAACCGGTACCATCATAACCATTGTCATGTAGTAGCCCTCTTTCTTCATCTATTTGCTCTTCTGTTTGATGGAAATATTTGTCATATAACCACAAACCAGCTACAAGAATAAAGGTAATAGTAGGCTCATTTGTTAATATTTTAGATACACAGAGATAGAAAGCATTTGTTTTTATCATAATAAAATATAAAACTTACCGATTATCAGGACATATGCGACCGCAAATGTACCAAGAACTATTTCGACAATGGTCTTGAAGTTTTCAGGTATTTCTTGTTGCATGTTGTTTGAACTCATTGTACGCTTATTTTTAGCCTTCAATTGATAGAAATTGGCTATGAGAAAGAAGAAAAAATAGGTACAGAATCAACACTTTGGTATTGAGCTTGGGTATTTATATGTTTATACTAACTAATTTAGACTACCGTTTTGTAAAGAAGACTTTGTGCTTTAGTATGCTCACTGAGTGATTGGGGATTTAAGTAAAAGGTATGATTAAATTGTGTAAATATTCAGGCATATGTTTACTGTTGAGTAAATGAAGGTATCTCAAATAACACATTTCTTCAACTGTTGAGAGTGAGAGTAAGAGAAAAAAAAAGACATTTTCCAGGCTCGCAACACCTTTTGGATATATTCCAGAGTTATAACTCTCTATTATCTTGAGCAAGTTAAAATAATCAAAAAATGGCCAATAAGAATCTCAATTTCAATTAAGCCTACTATCCATAGTAAAATGTAGATATGTATGGACTCTCATAGCTTTTATCCATATGAGCGATAATTTTTGAAGGGTAAAAGTTTACCTGTAAAACTGAGCATTCATATGGCTGTGATTGCCCCTATAATCACTGGTTACCAAAATTTACCCTTCAAAAATTATTGCCCATATTGTACGATTATTATATTTTACTATTTCTACTATTTTCCCCATAAGTTGTATAGCTGAATTTTAACCCTTACTACTTTTACTTTAGAAATACAACTTTACACATTTATATAAATATTCGTACGAACGCATTTGTATAAACACTCTCAGATTACACAGCCGCATTATTGTAAACGATGCCCACTGCCCCTCCA
>JANBPU010000027.1:0-132987 GCA_027575805.1 Mycoemilia scoparia | reverse complement strand
AAAGCAACTTTTAGTATTTATTATTTAAAGAATGGGAAAAAAGTGCATGATTATGGGTTTGGGGTACAAATAGCAATTTTTGGGGGGTACAAATAGCAATCCCCTATGTAATGATACATGGTTACAAAATTGCTTTCTTTACCCATAGTTTAAATATTTTATCTCTTTAGCAATACTTTTGTTAGGTTCCTATCAAGAAAATAAGAAGACTTTTGCCTTTCACATATTTTATAATCCATCTCCAATCATCACAAAACACTTAAACCAAAAGCTGTGAAACAAACATTCTTTTCATCAGTTGTTTCTCTAAGGGCCCTTTTATTATTGATGACTATACCTAACACCCCAAGGCATAGGAAATTGTCTGGCGTCCCATGTAATAGTATTAGTAGTAGTAGTAGCAGCGTTTCAATAAACCGGGCCAAGGCGCATCGCCAGATGTCACCACCAACCCAGGTCGAAATACCAGCCACATTCAGTGTCTCTGCATCTGCATATACAATGAGCAATGCAGCACTAGGAGACCGACCAGTGTCAGCGCTATTGAACCATGACCGAAGTCGAGACTATTATATTGATCAAAGTACTTTCTGTGCCTCCACAGGAATGTCGGACCCGCCAGCTTTAACAGCAACATCAAGGTTGATCAATAGGAGGGACAGCAAATTAACCAGCAATATGAGCTATAGCCCTACTGCTAGCATGGTTCTTCAACAAAATAGGGATGACCATATTCGGCGCGCATCAAGTGTAAATCCAAGCTCAACCCAATGGGTCCAGACCAAATCAAAACTCTCAAAGTCTGTCTCATCGCCTCCTCCGAAAGAGAAAGCAGAAACAGATACCCAAAAGGGCAATCTGGGTGGTGATAATAATAAATTCTGGAGAGTGAGTCGAGAAGATGGAAGTAACATGGACATTTTCGATGTCCAATTCCCTCAAGATAACAATGAGCCAAAGCGGACATGGTTTTCATCGCTAATGCAATCATCCAAAAGGAAAGGCGATGATTCCAACACATCACTTTCAAGTATGAATGACTACTACCAAACACTAGAAGATGCCAACAATACAGTTGAAGTTGACACACGGAATGACAAGATGAGCATATCAACAATTGTTGACAGCAAAATAGAGAATAATTCTAGAATGATGAGTATGATGCACGAAGAGGAACTAAGGCTATTGGAGGCTGAACGGCAAGAAAAAAGATCGGTGATTCAGAGCATCCTGACTGACGAACAAAAGATTGCCTATGTTGGGCTTGTATACTTGACCCTAATAGAAATGCAAGAAAGACTGGGTGTACAGTTCAAGGAAGGCATGGAGTCCACTGGAAGTTTTTTGAATTTCTCCAGACGAATAATGCAAAGAGTATATTATCATATTTCACTATCTAGCGAAGAACAGAGAATGATTGAGCTGCTTCCACGCCACAAAATCACAACCGAGGATATGAAGAAATCGCTTTTAGGACCAAACAATAAGGGGGGCATAGTTGAAGTCAAAACCAATCAGCATGTCGCTGTTTCTCATGCCGGAGTTGTCAAAAATCCAGATTCTGTCCCAAATTCTCCAACATTGCCAGACACACAAAAGCACAATTCATCCGAATCTATGACAGAAATAGATTTACATGAGCAAAAGGAAGATATTGACTTATCGCCAATATCTACCAAAGAGGATAGGCACTGGTCTCCTGAAAAAGCAGAGGTAGAAGAGAGGATATACCTCAATGAAAGGAGCATATTTTCTCAAATTAATGACAATGACTTGGATGACAACCCGTTTTATCTGGACCACGAACTACCAACACACAACGATAATAAGGAAGCAGATAATGACAATGAAGACAAATCTATGGCAATATTCAATGGCACAAGTATTTGGGGTGATAATGACCCAGAGCTTAGGAAAAGCCCCATCCCAGGAACTTCTACATCCCAGCTAGAATCGGTACCATCCCCAGATCTGAGCCCTGAAAAAGCTAAATCCAGCGAAACCCCACTATCACCAAAATCATCCTCCAAGAAAATACAGAGTGATGAGCCCAAAATAAATACTTTATCTGAGCAATCGCTGATGATAGACATCCGTGCATCAATAATACTGGATTTCTTTTTGCTTCTTTTGGACAACGATGTGTATGATGGAAGGGGCAGATATTTATTAAGACGACTTGCTGAGGTTCTCGAGTATCCCTGGACAGAAGTTCTTGCTTGTGAGCGGAGGATAACAACTGAACTAAGCCTATATGACTATGCAGCTGAAATATCAGTTGAGGGAAGGGAGAGTGCTGCCACTGTAGCAAAAAGGCAGGCTGACAAAGGGAAGATAAAGCGCTATGTTGTGATGGGACTAGTCACGGCTGGTGGTGGTTTAGTCATGGGCCTGAGTGCTGGACTTCTAGCACCAGCAATCGGGGCTGGCATTGGGGCCACTCTGGGTGCAATTGGTTTGGCTCATGGTGGCGCCTTCTTTGGTAGTGTTGGTGGAACAGCGCTTATTGCATCCACTGGTGTCTTGACTGGTACTGGCTTAGCTGGATTTAAAATTGCACGACGAACAAAGGGAGCCCAAGATTTCCAATTCATCCCTCAAGTTAATGAGCAGCAGACAAACATTGTATTGACCATACCTGGCTGGCTAGGGAAATCTGACAACGGAACCTTTTCGTTTTCATCAATTGATAAGATAAATGGAGATCACTACAGCTTACTTTGGGAACAGGATGATTTGAGACGACTTGGGAGTTCGCTTCGTATTATTGCCAGTGAGGTTATTCAGACCACAGTAATGGCAACATTGCAGTATACTGTTCTTCCCAGTTTGCTTGGACCACTTTCAGTTCCTCTGTGGCTGGTTAAACTAGGATATATTTTAGACAACCCTTGGACAACATGCTGTGATTTAGCTAAAAAGGCTGGACCCATTATAGCTGAAGTTCTTTTACAGAGAGTACAAGGATACAGACCTGTGACTTTGGTTGGATATTCTGTTGGTGCCAGGCTGATATTTTATTGCCTGCTTGAACTTGCACGAATGAATGCCTACGGAATTATCGAAGATGTTTATCTGTTTGGTGCCCCAGTGGTAGAATCGAAGGAGCAGTGGAGACTAGCAGCAAGTGTCATCGGTGGACGCTTTATTAATGGATATAGCAATCGGGACTGGATTTTGGGCTTCTTTTATCGTACAGCGAAACTTTCAGGCTCCGTGGTAGCTGGGTTGGCTCCCATAGAGGACATTAATGCCATAACCAATATTGATATATCTGACGATATCCCTGGTCACAATGCCTATTTCACCATGATGCCAGTCCTGCTGGACCAAGTGGGAATCATTGTTGATAGCACCCAGCTAAACGACCCAGATGATAATGGAGAAGTTACTGCTGAAGAAAGAGAACTTCAGGAAGACATACACAAGGCTGCAGCAGAGATCGAGAGCAAGGAAAGGAAAAAGTGGTGGGCCTTCTGGGGCGGCAGCGGAGCCAGTGCTGCCGCTGCTGCTGGCGTTGCAGCAACATCTGGTAAATCATCTCAGTCAAAGTCCGAAGAGCTTGAAACAAACAGCACCTCGCTTTATAATTCCAATGAAACGAAGGAGTCACTATCAGCACCACCACAAACATATGATCAACCAAGATCGCCAAAAGATGGGGGTAGTGATGATAATGATAAAAATCAAGGCATTGCCAAAGGTCATGAAAATGACCTTGAATTTTTGGCAAAGGAATTCGAGGAGCTGGGGATACCATTCAAACGAGTTGAAACCACGTTGCCTACTCTTGTTCTTGACCCTAATGACAAGAAGCCAGATTCTAACCAAAATGAATCCTAGATTTTCTAATACCAACTGTCCATTATGCCAACACTGAATCTGGACGAGAAACCCATTTCATGTAATTTTACACCTGTTAACCATCTTAATGCATTTAACATTGGTTTTTATTCCAGAGACAGCTTTTATATATATGATTTATAGGTATTAATATGATGACTTTCTATTTATTTTAATG
Source organism: Mycoemilia scoparia (assembly GCA_027575805.1). NCBI lineage: Eukaryota > Fungi > Kickxellomycota > Kickxellomycetes > Kickxellales > Kickxellaceae > Mycoemilia > Mycoemilia scoparia. The sequence continues at coordinate 128,966 of JANBPU010000027.1, read as the reverse complement.
GTTGGCAAATATATTTTCTGATTCCCACTATGTTTTAGACAAAAATAAAGCCTTAATAAGTGACATAGAAAATAACATCAAACTGGGCATTGTGACGAATAGTGCTATCATGGCTTACAAGAATTATTTAAAAATGGTTTCTAGTCCAAAGTAATTTATATCCTTCGCGTCAAAATTCTTGTTTTTATTTGATTAATGATATACTATTATATTTAAAGTATAAAAAGCTTTATATAAATGTAAATGTAGATATAGAGTTAGCCGATTCAATTAATTAAGCAACTTCTAGAGTTCCAACTCAAGTTTTGCCATATAAATGTTCAGTATAAAGGAACTGGTGGACTGGATACTGCTATTGAGTCAGCCGCAGTGGCAGGAGCAGGGGTGCAAGAAGCAGCAAAAAGTGAGGTAGCACCAGCTCCAGGAAGATAAGCAGCAGAAGCACCAACACCAGCTTCACCGGTAGTGGTAGAATAAAGTGAAGTGGGTGCACTAAGTGCAACAAGAGAGGAAGCAGCGCGAACTGCAGCACTATCGGCAGCTGAAATAAAAGAGGCGCCATAGCCATTTGCAGAAGGAGTAATGGCCGGAGCTGCACCACCGGTTGCATAAGCAGGTTGGGCTGCACCACCACTGCCCTTGATAGTGATCTTGGGACGTCCCTTGAACAGATCAAGCCCAGTCTCATAGTTGCCATTGAATTCAGGGATAGTCTTGCCACCACCAAGGGTTGGATGATTGACGAAAAGCAACTCAGGACCAGTAAAGGAATCCCCGCTTCCGCCTTCGACCGTGACATCAACACAACCCATGTAGTACTCGCGATTACCAATGGCATTGATCCATGTCCAAGCAATCGTAGCAGTACCTGATGGAAGTTCAGCTGGAAGTTTTATATCGTAGCTTGAAATAACCACAGCATTATCACTGGATGGAGCGCCCTTGAAGCAATGTTTGAGTTCGTCCTGAATAACGGCAAACTGCTTATTATCATAACTAATAGCGAATTGGCAATGACCACCACCGTGTGCAGCACCATTAGGAGAAAACTTGAGTGCCAAAGTCCCACCAGCTTTAACAGTCACTTTGGGTGTTTCAGGAGTTGCATTGTGACAGATTGGTAGGCCAGTGTTCTGCTGAACAGATCCAATAGGGCTTCTATCTTCACCACCCTTACGAGGAACTGGCTCTACTATGGCGATGTGACCATAAGAAATGCTAGCGAGGAGAGAAATGACAGAGATAGTATTGATGAGCTTCATATTTGCTGGTTTGAATATTTCTATGTTTTAATGCTGGAGATGATGTTGAGACTATCGACCCCGATGTTTCTCTGCTTTTATAGACATTTGAAGTATATTCTTCCTAACAGAGTTTATTATAGAGCTACAAACTCCTGTCACTAGTATATGTGAAGATCATTTTGAAAAGATTTAGCTATATTTTTTCGGGAACTCGTTGCTCTAGGATAAGGAACCAGAATGATGTTGGCAATTTGCACATCGAATTCAAAAGTAACCCAATCTCCACTATAAAGTCAAAGTAAAAAGAAGACAGGCTAGTTAATTCGAAAGGCACTCTAATAATTTATCTGCAGTTGAACTTGGATCTACAACTTTTGTTCCTTTTGAGGAATTCATAATCAATCTGAGTTTGTGTAAAAGTTACTAAATTTTGTACAAATGATTTTTATTATATATAATACTGGGCTACTAAGAGTGTAAAAAGGAGGGTGTCATATAGAATCCTAGGTTGAATAAGCGTAATAGCTATTTTGAAATATATAGATGAATTCCCATTTTGATAGATTTTGTTGTTTTTTAAATATCGGAGCCACACTGCGATTACAAAGGAATTGGTTGATGTTTGATCTCAATATCTATTAGATCCAAGACAAAAAAAGCTACCAACCACTCAGATTTGAAATGCTCTACCTCTTTGGCCTCTATGTAGAAAATTTTCTAGTAGGCTTTAGCTATATGGGCAATTACTTTTGAAGGGTGAATATTTACTAGTAAAGTTGGATATCCATTTGGCTGTGATTGCCCCTATAATCATTGGTCCCCAAAATTTACACTTCAAAAATAACTACCCATATTATTACAAATTTTATATTTTTAATTCAAAATTACAGATACATACTATTTAAAGTATTGATAATAAAGTAAAATATATAAATTTTAAATATAAATTTGGATGCATTTTAAAGGACCGTTTGGGCTAAATTTTACAGCATCCCCAAAACGACCTATTTTCATAGATTTTTTTGATTCTTCCCATGCAATATCAGATTCAGTAGAATGTTTCTCCCTGATTTTTTCTTGCATTTTAGGTAATCTTAAGAAATTATCCCAAACTAGCTTGTATGTACTAATCGGCCATACAATTGCACACGTAAAAATATACTTTCCAGTAGAGTCCCTAGCATAGAACAGATGGCCTTTGACTAGATCAATCGAAGTATTCAGTTTTAGGATTATATTGGGATCTTGAATGCTTGTTTTCAGCATGCCTTTATTTAGAATGTTGCCAAATATTTGTGCCTTTTCTACCAATTTTCCAAATAAATCCCAAGTATCCTCAGGAGTTTTCAGAAGCTCTTCAGCAGTGATCAAGGCCATTATCGCCAGAATATTGAAGTAAGTCTCAACGATATGCCTGGCATCAATTCCCAGCTGCGCATTTGTATTCTTCATTTTGTTTAAGAAACCGTAAACCCAGTTGTTCAATTTGCTGACACAATTTGGGTGTGCATTGATAAATTTCTCTAATTTTTTGAGATGCTTGGAACTGTTTCCATGTTTTCTAGCATCGACAGCTGCAATGTAAAACAGTTTGGCTATATTTCTGGTTTCAAAGCTATATTTTTCTACAAGCTCGTGAATCTTTTTGGTAGCCGGATTATACTTGTGCTGGCCCATATACTTCAAAAACCATACAGAGACAGTTTCATTTCCAATACAAAACATAACAAAAAGTAGTATCTAATTTGTGATTGATAAGGTTGAATAAAATGGTAAAACTATAATTGTGAAGCACATGGGAAGATTTATAATCCTTTGAAATTTACTCTATTGAGAGAATACTAATAAATATCTGAGCGTTTACTCACTTGTTTATGACAAAAGAATCTCAAAAAGTAAAAGCCTTGAGGTATGAATAAATATTCCAACGTACTATATCGTCTGTAAAAGTGAAGATCTACTTTTAATTAGGAAAAAGTTGGTATTAAAGTGTGTTTCAAGAATAAAAGTGTTGGTTCTTTGAAAGAAAAAGGGTTTATGGCAGAGATATACTACTAGGACATAAGCTTATTAGGATTTAAATTATTTAATGTGATGATAAAAAGTACCAAAGAGTGATTATTTTTGACGGACAAAGTTTTACTAGTAGGCCAGCTTCAACTTGCACATAGGCAAGCCCATATATTATCATTGATAATATTAATTTAGTCCTTTGAAAATAACCACCCAAACTTTACTTAGTATTAATCTTCTATTATATCCTTAAAAAGGGTACAGATTTTGGTATATGTGTAGAAGATAGAAATCAGATTTATAACATTGCCCAAACTTGGAATTGAGCTGAGGACCTTTGGTTAACTTTATATACAAGACCAATGTAGCCCCTGAGCTATACAGGTATCTCTCTTCTGCTTTTGCTTTTTATACGTACAACTTTTGTATATATAATTCTCAATTTCAGAGCTGTACTCTCAGCCTGTGGTCTGGACTGCCCTGGGAGAGATCATCCGTCCTTAAGGGAAGACATGGCCGTCACTTATCCGTCCTACCGTCGCTTATCCGTCCTGCCGTCACCACTGCCGCTGCATCCAGTTGGATGTGGATGCATCTGTCCATTTAGATGATGCATCCATCCTTTCCGCTTACCATCCGTTGTCCCCTGGGGCTTTGTGGGCCATCCAGGGGCATATCCATAATCCCTCTCATGTTTTCCGCTGTTTCTGATGATGGATGCTTCATCCCATGCCGTATTGGAGGGTATCTGCATCCATGAATGCATTCATCCCGTATCAGCCTGAATACTTGATGGATTCCAAATTTTTTTGGATAATTTTCCGTATCCATTCCGTCTCTACCGCCTGTATCCGTTTTACCGTGATCTGACCACTTTGGTTTTTCAACATTCTGTGAATTTCGAGAATTGCAAATTCAAATTTTGGGGGGCAATTTATTTCGTGATTTTTTGGAATCTCTTTGTTGATTAAGGGATCTAATTGTATCCTAGACCTCAATTAGTTCTCTCTTGCCATTTTGGTCTATCAAATTTCAGTTAATTCTCTATGAGTTTTCTCATATTGAAATATAGGCACTGGATCAATCTGATTTAATTAGTTGCCCTTTGCCAAACTTATGGGTTTTTGGGACCCTTTTACTCAGCCTGCTTATGCATTATGGTTATAGTGCTAGGGGCTCTGGGTTGCTAAGCAGCTAACAATATATCAAGGGCTTTGCTTTAGCCCCATCTATGCTAGTATTGTGATCTCTTGTAGAACCTTGAAGAGTATTGGTTCTTTCTTTTAATCCTTTTTTTAGGTACACAGATTACTAGGGTTTGACCCTTTTTGGGTAGGTGATTCAGCCAGGCTACTACCTTGTGCTGTGGGTAACCTCTATGCTTTTCTATAACTCTAACTTTTACTCCTTTTATCTGTTTAGTTAATTTTATTTTAAAGTTTATGTACTCAATAATACCTTGTTCACCTAAGCTCTATGTGCTGTCAGTGGGAATCATTTCTCATATTATAAAAAGCTACTGCTCACTCACCCATAACTGCGATAAAGCAGTATACTTTGTTATGTCAATTAAACAACAGCTAAACTGGAAAGGTTGAAACTTAAGGTGTTGACCATTTTTTTGAAAGTAGCATAGACTATAATCAATGTCATCAAAGAGATCAAGATGGGAGTCTTCTGATGAAGAAAATGAAAAGTATAATAGATCAAGGTTAAAGGATACGAAAGATCGTCATAAACATAATGAGCGAAAGCAGACATCAGAAATAGGGAAAATTGGATCTACAGATATAAAAAATCACAACTATCCACCAAAAAAAGCAGCTCAAAATCACGTAAAGTAAGTAACACGTGTATCAGTTTTAAATACAATAGTGGTATGTATATATTACGTCTATTTAACTGAGCAACCACTGGTGCTACGTCATTCTATAGAAACCCAATACTGGAAATGTATATAAACTTACACAAAGAGTTATCGTATAGCTTGAATGTGGATTCTGCTAACTTGCCTGTTGATCCACGACCTACGCACGGCATGGATTCAACCAAGCAGAACTTTCCAAACATAATGTCTTGTCGGAAAGTAGACGATTGCTATCAGAAGCTCAATCACATAGATGAAGGAACCTATGGTTTGGTTTTTAGAGCCAAAGATAAGCACACTGGAGATATTGTAGCACTAAAGCAACTTAAACTTGGAAAAGAAGCCACAGGGTTCCCAATTACGAGTCTTCGCGAAATCCACACGCTGCTTTTGGCAAAGCACCCAAACATCGTAAATGTCAAAGAAATTGTGGTTGGAGATAAATCGTCAAGGTGAGAATTCTGGAGTATTGTCTGTTTTATGTCTACTTATCATACAGTATTATCTGACTGCTAATCATTAACTCAGATTTTTCTGTGTGCTTTTAGTATATTCATTGTAATGGAGTATGTTGAACATGACTTGAAAGTTCTAATGCAAGAAATGAAATCCAGCTCATCGAGTTTCCTACAATCCGAGATAAAGACTATCATGCTGCAGCTTCTTTCTGCTGTGGCATTTTTACATGACAACTGGATCATTCATAGAGATCTCAAAACATCTAACCTTCTGATGAATAATCAGGGCAAAATAAAAGTTGCCGATTTTGGTTTGGCACGCAAATATGGAAGCCCTCAAAGGAACTTGACCCAACTGGTAGTAACACTGTGGTATCGATCCCCCGAGCTGTTGTTTGGTGAGAAGGAGTATACCACAGCAATCGATATGTGGTCTGTGGGGTGCATTTTTGCTGAATTGGTAAGTGGGGAACCCCTGTTTCCTGGTCAAGGCGAAATAGATCAGATTGGAAAGATATTTTCTTTAGTTGGGACACCTACTGAAACGACATGGCCGGGATTCAATGACTTGCCAAATTCAAATGTATTTAACTTTGTCCGCAAACCAGGCACTGGGCTGAGAGACAAATTCAGAACATTGACAGCAAGTGGTGTAGACCTATTATCACAGATGCTCATATGTGATCCAAAACAAAGAATAACAGCTGAGGAGGCTCTCCAACACCCCTACTTTAATGAGAGTCCTCTGCCAAAAGACCCATCAATGCTACCGACATGGCCAGCAAAAAGTGCTGGCGAGCAACGTAGTAAATATCAAGGCGTTTCTGGAGTTCTGGCTAGCCCATCAATTCCGCATGCAAGTCACAATGTTGGTACTGCTGAGCATACATCCGTTGATACTCCGTCATAATGTACCTATTGTGTATTTTCTTTATAAAATAAAATTTTGGACAAATATTTTGGAATTGTTTTCAATGTCTGTGGTTCATTATCTTAAAGTAAACATGGCAAATTAACTTCGCTAGGAAATCGGGATCAAAATAAGCTGCCCATAACTTGAATAAAGTAATTCATAAAACATCAACTACTGGGTATAGTTTATGCGATTTGAAACAGGATTGATCCTTTCCTTAAATTTAATATAGAGATGGGAAAAAAGAGCAAGAAAGGTATAATTCAACACTTATTCAAGTAATTATTTATCCTGCGGCAGTAATAATACATACATGTAACACAACTTATAATGAATATGCTTAGAATCAAAAGCCCAGGCCACAAATGTGGCAGATAAAAACAAATCTTCAGCTAAAGGTGATGTCTCCCCTAAAGCCGATGCCAAAAAAGTAGACGAAATTGATGACATATTTTCAGGAAAGAGCAAAGCAAAATCTCAGGCAAAAGATGACGCTGAAAAGAATGAAAAAGCCAAAAAAGTTGGTGAAAACAAGGAATCCAAATCCCAAAAATCTGACAAAAGTGACAAAAAGAAAGCATCGATTTCTTCGAAACCCAAAAAAGAAGTCAAGGTTGTCGATGCATCTGGTAAAGGAGACAACCCTCTCAAAAAGGATGAAGCAAATCTATCTCAGCTGAAAAAACGGAATAGATCACAGACTGGTCAAACAGAAAGCAATGATATAGATGACCTGTTTGCTGACAGCCGTGGAAAAAAGTCAAGCAAGTATATATTCATTTTAAACCGAGTACATGTCCAAGGGAAGGGACTTGGCAGAAGCTAAAATAATGTTTATTTATATATATCTAGAGTATACCGAGGATGGGCTGAAAGTATTTTATGCAGATGACCTCAAGATCGGTGAGGGTGAAGGAGGTAAATATAGATCTTCTATGTATTGTAGCACCACCAAAACAAAATCCAAGATCTACGCTATAACCACCGACATGTTGCTATACTATATTCCTAGATACTCCCTTGTGTCCTTTCGATTGCCAGTGTTGCTTTTAAGTTACTTTTTGATTTTGAGTTTCAACAATCTATCTTTATCCAAAAATAAAGTAAAAGTGGGTGACTATTTTTGACGGATGGCCATTTGCAAACAAATGGTGATCACACACTTGGCTGCGACTCTTCCTTTAATTGTTGGCCACCAAAAGGTACCCTTCAAAATTATCACCCAAATGTACATATACTTTAAATGAATATCGTTTATAGCTGAATAAAGAAAAAATACGAAAATCTTGGATATAAATTGATTAATTAAGCATTTGAGTTATTATTTTTGAAGGGTGACCATTTACTGACAGATGGTGATCACCAATTTGGCTGTGTTTGCCCCTATAATCGCAAGCCATCAAAAGTCACCCTTCAAAAATTATGATCCATTTTATTAATCCTAGGGAGGTTCAAACTATCATTAAAATCTTGGATATAAATAGTGATCAAATTAAATCGAGAAACCCATTATCTTGCTTACTTTAACAGAAAATATACCTAACATGCTGAATCAACAAATAAAAGTTCAAAAGTCTTTAATAAAAACAACTTAGGATCAAAAATTACTAATCCAAAATGGGAAAAGCTCAAGGCAAGAACCGATCTGGCGACGTGAAACGTAAAAAGACATATTCCTTTGTAAGAATTCATAAAATAGGCATACATACATAATATTTGTGATAAACTATATACAGGATTATCTGATATGATATGAATTGGGTAAATCTTGAAGGACCGGATGAAAAGAGGAGAGAATGCGTTTCTTATGGCCCCAAATATGCAGGGTTTCTTTGTTACTTGCAACCGGGGAAGAGAAGGAAAAGCAGTGAGAGAGATTTGCGATCTCTTGGATGAGGTACGGTTAAAACAGAAAATTACCAACATGACCAGCAATTGATGTTTTTCCATCTATGAAGTCAAACTAATAGCTTATATATTGCTTATAAAACTCTCATAGTATTCTGAAAGGTTATGGCCATTAGAGGAGAATGATAATAAAGACCAAGATAATGCTGAAAACGACAAGAAGGAACAAAGAGAACCGCTCAGCATTGAAGAGCAAATAGCTCAAGAAATTGCTGATATAAAGTCGACAAAGAAAAAGCCAAAAAGATTCATTTCGGTTCCTGTCTCAATCGATTGTCGTAAGCATACATTATACCCAAATAATAAACATAATTGTTCTGGTACATCATCATCTTAAAACTCGTGAAATCTGTGTAGTTGCATTTATACAAAGCAAGCCACCAGTGATCCCTCCTGAGCTGGCACAAAATATCCTCGAGGATCTTGTCGAAACTGGTCAATCAAGAACTAGGTTAGTACTTGGATATTAGTATAAATCTTGGAATTTTTTCATACAATGAAATTACAATACATTTTTGGCTAATAGGTTCTGCAGTAGATTAATCCCTGTCCAGAATACATGTTACGCCAATCTAGATGAGATTGTGTCAGTAGCTTCAAAGATCGTTCGTCCGATACTAGAAGAAGAGGTAGAACCCTCAACTGTAAGATAGCATGCCAATAGTCAGATGCGTATATACCATATACATATAGAAAAGCAGACTAGACAGAAAGATCAACAAATATTTCCCTGTATTCATTCACTTTAGTTTTCGCTGGTCGTTAAGGTGCGTAATTGCGAAAAGCTCACACGAGATAAAATCATTCCTCCAGTTGCAGCTCTAATGAACGATAAACATAAAGTTGATTTGGAAAATGCAGAATATGCAGTTGTTATCGAGGTATTCAAGGTAATTACTATAACTATGACGGATATAATACATACGTATATATGGCCTTTGATTTATACTTAACAGACTGTGTGGAAAATAATTTTATTTAGAACATTTGTGCCATTGGTCTTGTTAGAAACTACTACAAGCTAAAACGGTTTAATTTGCAAGCAATTGCTCAGTCCAAAATAGCAGAATCAGAAGCGGATAGCAAAAAGTCTGAAGTGACCACTACTAGTTCTAACTAAAATCTGATCAAGGCACGAATTCCTTTTCACTCCCTTTAGCTTTATCATGGGACTTGGATTATCAAAATTGGGATTCTTGAATAAAGAACATTGGAAACACTTTTTGACAATGATTTCGTAACAATGCACTATATCTTTTTTAAAAACGTAAACCATAGCAACAAATAGTCTATTCTCTATCACGCGAAGGATTGTACCTTCCAACAGTTACTTCTTGTACAAAAAATGTTGTTAAATCAGGTGGATTGACCATTGTATCTTGAAGATCAAATTTCTCGGGTTGCCTCACATTGCAAACAATCAAAGTCTATAAGAAATAATATACCAACAGATAAAGCATTACATGAGTTACCCCATTAAATTCTACAAATGCCTTCTCTTAATAAAGACCTTACCTTTTTGACCTGAGCACAGACTCTATTTGTGCTGAAAAGGAGCCTCCAACATTCTGATTCAGCATCACCATAAAATCTACGTGAATCGGAAGATGCATCATCATCTTTCTTTACATTTACAAGAAACCTATAAGCACACCAATAATAAATATAGTCCTTTTAGCTGTAAACAAAAACTATATATAGAGCAGACCGTAGCCAGTGTATGCATAGAAGAAGGTTAAACGTACTGCGAATGAAATGACTTTGGACCATGCTTGTATATCGCTATTAATACCCAATCAAATAGAGATTAGCCGGTCAACCAAATGAAAAGGCGGTATTTTTACCAGTCACATGTATTTATTTTAACCTATTACTGGCAATTACATATTAAGGTTCCACACAGATATTGAAGATAGCACTTACAGAAATCAGAAGAAAATTTGATCCCAGACCTTACAACCCAGCCTTTGCTCCTGTAATAATAGTAGGCGCAGTATTTTGCCAAAAAATCTTTAAATGCATCTGGCCCTCCGTGATTGTAATGGTAGCAAGATAGCAAATTCCACAGTTCTTGGGATGAGATCACATTTCCATCCTTGGCAATCAGTCGAAGGCACTTCAGCTCATTACATAGGAATAGGGCTTCCCAAGGACTCAGCTGCAGAGGCTCCATTGTCTCTGCCTCTTCCAGCGATAATTCAAGCCTCTGTTCATCATCTAACGCATTCGAGCCATTGGGATCACCGCCACTAACCACTGCTATATTGAATCGATGGTATATCAAATTAAACGCTGTGATAATTGAAGCATGTGGTCAATAGCCAGAACCTAGCAAATCCAGGGCTCAGGCCAAGCCAAATCAGAGTCATTCATAGATATCGGGCGATAACAGGGTTGCTCATCAATGATATGGATGATAAGGCTGAATAAAACAAGCTTACCCCTTTTACTGGATTCGCTGGATAAAATAGATTTGGTAGCATCCTTTGTTGAAGCTCTTTGTCTTAGCCTATTATCTCGCCTCCTTTTGGTGATCTCTTCAACACTAAGACCTGCATGCGATACAGTTAGAATATGGCCATTATAAAAGGTTATTCATTTTTGACCAACGAATTTGACAGTACGGGCTAACCCGGACCTAAATGCGCGCACTTACCTTGGTCGTCATTATGCATCCCGTCTGTTTCTTGATGAGCCTTTTTCCAGCGACTGGACCAGGTTGGTTCGCTACGTGACAACAGGCCCTTGCCATAGCATCCATGATTCCATAGAAATTTTGCGTCGCTTGGATCCAATACCCATATCTGCAGATCTGCAATCTTCCTATCGGGTATATCGCTTTCGGAGCCAGTGGCCTCCAATTGGTAACTGGTGTCCTGGATCCTGCTAGCATAGGTTATGCTTATCCTGGCTGTGCAGATGTGATCTGGGGCATATCCAATGTCACATTTTGGTTTGTTCGTTGCTTCCGGGTCTATTTTCTGTAGAGTGTCTTCATTATCCTTTGAGCTTGGGCACGGGCTTGAGTGGCCATCCGTTTGGGTAAACCAAGGAAGAGAAGCAATGGATGCAGCAGAAACAACCCCACTCAATAGTATCTGGCATAAGCGGCACGATGGTATGAGTGAAAATATTTGACAGAGTTTTGACCTGCTCCACCAAAACCAAATTCGACCAAATGGCAATGCAGTATAATGCACTTTTGCTACTGGTATCAATGGCAAGGGCGGGTCATATAGTACCACACGCTTGCCCTTTCCACGGCCACTACGACCTCTGCTCTTCTGGCCATATTTTGTTACGCTTTGCTCCTTACTTTGCTGCTCCTGTTGTTGTTGTTGTTGAGTAACTTGGATGTCATTATCAATAGAAGTCTTGGTCTCAGTATCAATATTTGTGTTGTTAGTAGCAGTAATACATGCAGCAGCCTTGGACTGTCGTTGATGTTCAGCCATAGCTGTTTCAAATATAAAACTCACAAAACCCCTGATTTCTTTGATTGAGGAGGGGTCAACAATAAAAGAATAACAGAAAAAGGCCTCGAGCTCTGTGATTTTGGGAACAGAAAATTGCCGAGTAATCATGGGGGCACGCATCCTATCATTTTTTGAGCCCCTCTCCGGTTTGACCCGGACCTTGGTTATAACCAGATATAAATAATCCTGTCGTCCCCCTTCTGTTCCATCTGTGTTCTGCAACTTTCGTCTCACTCTCATTCACTTTCTTCTCTTAAAATAATTTAAAATCATCCCTTTCCCCACAAAATACACACGTATATACATTTACACAATGCAACCTACCACGAAAAAGCTTGAAAGTACACTCAAGGTTCTTAACGGCCATCTCGAAGCTAAGCAATTCTACGAGGCCCATCAGGTCCTACGCTCTGTTGCTATCAGGTATGTCTCCCTCCCCACTAGGACACGCTGCTCCATTTATGCTATTATTCCCAGGTCACTTCCTTTTTCATTTGGCTTATTATTGTGTACTTGCACTGATACTAATTTTCGTTATTTGCTGTTTCTTACAGATTCATGAAGAAACAAGACTATGATAATGCAATCGAGCTAGTATACACTGGCGCTTTAGAGCTGGCCAACTATGACCAGTGGAACAGTGTTGCTGACCTCATATCACTACTACTAGAAATATACACTAGAAGCCATGTAAAGGTTGAAAACGAAAGCAAAGGTAAGGATGACTTGTAAAAACTACTAGAAAACCAGGTTTGGACTGGAGATTTGCGCTTGCTTACATGCACATCATACAACACACAGCACCCCTGCATGGCTTTTTGACTCGGCGTATTTACATTTATATCCTTTTATGCACTATTAGACCGCCTGTACGATCTTCTACAAGATTTCCCATCCAGCAACAAATCCGTTTTCAAAGTCACTGAAGCCGCTATTAAGTGGTCGATAAACGAGGGAAACAGTCCACTTGGTGACCCAGAGCTCCACCACTTCTTTGGAAGCTTCTATCGCACTGGCGGCCAATATGAAAAAGCCGAGAAGCACTACTTCTTTGGAACAAAACTCAGTCCTGTCTCTTGTGGTGTTATGATGCTCGATTGGGCACAGGAGTGCAATACTACTGAATATGGACTTTTCGCTGCACGTGGCGTCCTTGGGTATTTGCTTGTTGACTGGTTTGGAGGCGCTGTTTCGTGCTTCAACGCATTCCTAAAGGCGTTCAAGGAACGCTCCATCCAATCTGTTGAACAGCGTACAATTGGAAAGAGCGATTTGACCACATCATATGTTTCGTCCCAGCCTATTCTCAATTTCTGCAATCTCATTCTCCAGACTGTTGAACGCAGCGATGGCAACCCATCATCCAAGGCCACAGAGTTGTTTATCAGGCTGAGAAACGAATATTGCTCACAATTTGGCGAAAATGAAGGATGCATATGCAGAAGCCTCGACAAGATCGGGGAAATTTATTTTGGACTTGTTCCCAGTCGCCCACAGAACCCTTTTGCCGATATAATGAGTGGCCTTTTTGGTAACGGTGGTGGTGCCAATGCTCCTGTTAACAACTCAAGTCGCTCGTCGCTCCCAGGATTCAGCCTGGACTAAAATTAATGGCTTTTCTCACCAGTGCCCGTCCACCAATGTATAAATAATTTCGCCTATTTCTATTTCAACAAAAACTGCATCTAATCCCCCGCACTATCATAACAAAAATCCTATTACCTTCTACGATGTCCTATTTTATAACAAACCCAAAACCCAATAGGCGTCATGGAATAAACGCACCATACTCTTTTTCTTCCTAGGTGCTTTCTCATAAATAACCAATACTTGTTTTTTAACTTTTGTAAGATATCATGAACACTCATTTGAACAATGATTTTTATTCAATAAATTTTTGACTAATATGAATCCTTGCAGTTAGTGGTGGTCACGCATCGCTTGCCTATTGTTATTACTTCCGCTACCAAAAGAGTGTACATTTGGTGAGCCTCCTCTAAAAGGGTACTGGGATACTCCCTTGGATACCAGCCAATCATCGCTGAGACTACAGGTAAAATGTATGGGTTGCGGGTTGATTTGCAGGGAATGTGTGAGGGTAGTCTGTCTGTTCCCTTTTGGCGAAGAACTTGCCAGTTGAACTAAAGGGCTGTCATCCATGTTTCCCATAGGCCGATCGGAGCAGATGCCATTACATTTCAGCTCATCCTCATCGATGGCATATCGTCCCTACCATCTGTGAAACTAATGGTGTACGCACATCTATACACACGATCTTCTCTAAAGAGCTGCAGAACTGATAATGACTCGTAGGGTCATGAGAACCATTTTGATAGCTAATAGGCCATTGAGGCTCTCTCTCTCTGTCACCTTAAACGACTTGAAGAATATTCTCACAGCACTGTCAAATTAACCTGTCATGTCATCGTATATATGTGGGGCAATGTCTACATTTTCTCACAAACTTTTTAACAATACGTCTTTACCTCTTCCACTAAATATTGGTTTATAGGACAGAGATAGTGATAAGAAATGCACTATTTGCAATACCAGGTTTACAAAGACCTAGAGCCATTAGCCTGCAAATTATCGGAGACGAGTCGTTGGGAATGCGGAGTCTGGAGGTGGCTGCTATATCCGATACAGTGAATAGTGCCATGGAAACGGAGCTGGCAATGGGGATTGGGTGCCAAAAGACATCGGATCTCAAAATTCTAAACACACTAGCAAATCCGCGCATTTTGCGTCCACTGAGGCATGCTTAGGGCCACTCCATGTGTGTCCGTGTGTGCCAGCGTACACCCTCCTTGTGGGTATCTGGCAAAATCGTGCTATTGTTGCTTTATCCTTGCTCGCCATTGCTCATGAAACTGCTTTGTCATGATTGCTGGGTGGTCTGGGACTGTTATAAAAGCCACATGTTCCGGCACAAAGTGTTTCTTTCTCTTGCTTTTAATAGTAACTCTATCTCTTTTGACAATTCTTACCATACTTTAAGAATAACAGTCACCTTCGCCAAGTCGTGCCTCAGCAACTCAAAGCTACCTACTCATCTTTTTTGCTACTACCACCACCAGTATCTCACTTGGACTTATTATCTATCTAAGCCCCGCCCTACCTCTTATCATCTGCTCCCTCTGATACACACTCCTAGGGAACAGATACCATCGCCTTCAAGACGTACTCCAATCTTCTGTACTCGTCTCACAACACACACAGAGGACCCAAATCTACCCCCGCGGGAAGACCAAGAATCGTTGCTTAACCAGCCTTCCCATATCGTGTCCTCTAGTCGTGTGGATTCGTGCTTATTGAACTTTCTATCAACTCATCTTTAAAGTTTGAGATTTTACCAGCAACCTCGCAGCTTTAACAATGTCTCCCGTTGCAAACAACAACAATAACAACAACACCCAGACCCCTCTTCCTGCCGTCGAATCCAAGGCCGCTGTCTCTTTCAAGGTCAACTCAGCCAATGTCAAGTACACTGATGATCTTATCGAGTCCGACTACATCTACGAGAACCCTGTCGTCACTCGCGATGAGATCACTGGGCTTCTTAGTGTTGACCCCAAGAAGACTCGCTACCAGTTCCGCACCAAGACCAAGGTTGGTCGTGTTGGTCTGATGCTTGTCGGACTGGGTGGAAACAACGGCACCACCATCACTGCCTCCATCCTGGCCAACCGCGAAGGCATCTCTTGGGAAACAACCAAGGGCACCCAGCAACCCAACTACCTTGGATCAGTCATGCTTGCCTCCACCGTCAAGCTTGGTATCGACGAGAACGGAAAGGATGTCTATGTCCCTTTCAACAGCCTGGTTCCCATGGTTCATCCCAATGATATCACCATCGGGGGTTGGGATATCAGCGGAATGCCACTTGGTGATGCCATGCGTCGCGCCCAGGTCTTGCCCTACGACCTACAGCGCCAGGTCTATGATAAGATGCAGCAATTCAAGCCTCTCCCCTCAATCTACTACCCTGACTTCATTGCTGCTAACCAGGAGGAGCGTGCAGACAACGTCTTGCCAGGATCCTCCCAGGATCACCTTGACCAGATCCGTAGCGACATTCGTAGCTTCAAGGCCCAGAACCAGTTGGACAGGGTCATCGTCTTGTGGACGGCCAACACTGAACGCTATGCCGATATAATTGAGGGTGTGAACGATACTGCGGACAACCTTTTGGATGCCATTAAGAGCGGCCACTCTGAGGTATCTCCCTCCACCATCTTCGCTGTTGCTTCTATCCTTGAGGGCGCCCCATTCGTCAACGGTTCTCCTCAGAACACTTTGGTCCCTGGCGTAATCGGCCTGGCTGAGCGTGAACGCAGCTTCGTTGGCGGTGATGACTTTAAGTCCGGTCAAACCAAGATCAAGTCTGTCCTTGCTGAATTCTTGGTCAATGCTGGTATCAAGCCTTTGGCCATCACAAGCTACAACCATCTTGGAAACAACGATGGATACAACCTCTCTGCTCCCGCCCAGTTCCGTTCCAAGGAAATCTCCAAGAGCAGTGTTGTCGATGACATGGTCTCTGCTAACCATATCTTGTACAAGAAGGGTGAGCACCCTGACCACACCATTGTTATCAAGTACGTTCCTTCTGTTGGTGACTCCAAGCGAGCTCTTGATGAATATGTCAGCGAAATCTTCATGGGCGGTTTGAGCACTATCTCCCTTTACAATACTTGTGAAGACTCCTTGTTGGCCAGCCCTCTCATCATTGACTTGTTCATGATGACTGAGCTCATGACTCGTGTCAGCTATCGCGTTGAGTCGGAAGGGGATGAATGGCAGCCATTCCACTCGGTCCTGTCCATCCTCTCATACATGCTCAAGGCTCCTGTCGTTGCCCCCAACACCCCAGTCGTTAATGCTTTGGCTAAGCAGCGTATGGCCATGGAGAACATCATGCGTGCATTTGTTGGACTTCCTCCCAACAACGAGATGTTGCTTGAGCACAAGGCATTCCATTAATCTGTGGTACTATTACCCTTTGTCTATGATCGCCACCACTATCATCATCATCTAAGATGTATGTATTTGGTCGGATCATTCGCTACTCTTTTCATTTTTCTCTCAGCTTATTTTCTTTTGTCCATGGTTCTATTTTGGGCAAAATCATTCACTCTAGAAACGATTTCGTTTTATGGTGAATGTTTTGTCTTCCCTCTTTAACCAAGCTTTATTGAGGTTTGAGGACTGTGGATGTGGTTTGGTCTATCCCAACATTATAATAAAAAGCAGTATAAAACCCACATGGCCCAATTCCATTAAATGTTGTACTTGGCTGGACGCACTTGGTTTTTACATTTATGACAGTCATAACTGCTAACTTTTGTTATTTGAATTGTAATTCTATTAAATAAGCATTACATTTATATGGGCAATAATTTTTGAAGGGTGAATTTTGGGGACCAGTGATTATAGGCGCAATCTCAATCAAATAGATGTCCAGTTTTACTAGTGAACTTTCACCCTTCAAAAATTATTACCCATATGTTGTATATGAACTTGTACTATTAACTTGAAAGATGAGATTGGATTAAACAGTATGGTACAAAAAGATGTAAACGGGAGGGTATAGTTTGATCGTCGATGGGCAATCAGCCTATCCGATGAGCACGGTATTGTGTGTGTATATATGTATTACAGAGGTTCGCCCGATAGTCCAGCATACTAACTAAAAGTCAACCGGCTCTGGTGTAAATGTAACAACTTGGCCGTTTGGCAGCTTTGAAATGGCCAAGGGCAGTCCAAGTCTTGGGTCGACTTCTGCCTTTTCTACGGGCGCAGCAATGGCGGCAACAACGAGGGCAGTGAAAACGGCAAGAACGGCGCAATTCATCGTGTTTATCTGGAGGTGGTGACAGGCGATCGAGTGTTCTGGATTAAAATGACAATGGGAGGAAGCGGTGTGCTGGTGCCTTTCTAAAACATCCCTCCCAAGTGCTGCTTTTATAGATTTTTAACAGCCTCAAGAAAAACCACAGGCATATACAATAGGCTGTTCCCTACTTCAGCCACATCTTAATTTATGCCCTCAGGAATGTCTGTAATGGCTATAAAGCATAGGTGCAAAATGATTTACCATACTGCTTTACAGTGTTTGTATGCAAAGCTGTTTTCTTGAATCCATTAAGGAAGGAGTGAATAAAAATAAATCAAAAGCGAGGGTATGCAAAATATCTTAAAAACCTAAGCCATCATGACCGAATTGAGATAAATGATTGTGGTTGGTTTAGATGTTTGTAATAGTGAAGTAGGTTTTATGGAAATAAATGTATGATGGAAAATATAGGAAAGAGCAAAATGTGAAAGAAACAACAAATGGAATCACTAAGCACATGTAAAAGCTGGTAGTACATAAATATTTTGATCATGTAAGATCCTCTTCAACTTCCTGGCTTTCCTTGATTCTACGCTTTGTATGCAACAAAAGACTCGTCTTCCAGTTATCCAATGGCGATAATTGGTCATAATCGGCAAGGTGATTCGTAAACGACTCGACATCACCATCCTTAACAGCCTCATAAAGATTCTATACAAAAACACATTCAGAACAGAAATAGTTAGATTTCTATGACCTGTGACACAGATAACGGCACGCTAGTATATGTAGATAGATATTTACCTGTAACAAGGTGCACTCTCGTGTGTTTCCAAAGTTGAAGTCAAGAACCTTGTATCTCTCAATGGCTTTTCCAAGAATATGTGGATTTGTAGGCTCAAATGAAGCAAGGTGGCACAGTCCAGCTTTAAACAAGTAATCCTTTACCGACCATTTGGTTAGGTTATCATT
Organism: Mycoemilia scoparia; assembly: GCA_027575805.1. NCBI lineage: Eukaryota > Fungi > Kickxellomycota > Kickxellomycetes > Kickxellales > Kickxellaceae > Mycoemilia > Mycoemilia scoparia. The sequence goes on along the minus strand of JANBPU010000027.1, from coordinate 110,279 downwards.
TACGCTTTCCTGAGCTATGGACTCAAATACATCAATGGCCTGTTGGAATTCGCCCAAATCTCCGGCCAGAGAAGCCACATTGATCAGACATTGGTTGGCGAGTCTATAACATCAATTTAAGCAAATGGTCAATTATCACAGAGAAGGAGAAGGCCATAAAATACACCAATGTTTGGTATATCAACTGATATATGGCATTTCGTAATATCCATTTCATAATAGGTAAACACGAATATGGCATTGTTACTTACGCCTTAGAATCCTCGCCCATGTACCAATCTGCCGCAACTTCGTATGCTTTCTTGGCACTAGCCTTATCAAGAATATCAATTTCATAGATCTTGGCAACTTCCTTCTTTTGGCTGGCTGCCATATAAAATCGCCCACCATCTACCATAATCTTTATTGCCTTTTCTGATGCATTAATGGCATCTTGGGGATACTCCTTTTTGAGAACCTTGGATGCATTCATATAGCGTTGGGAAGCTTCTTGTGGCTCCCCGGCTTTGACATACATATCAGCAGCTCTGGAAAACGCCAAACCAGCCTCTTTGGCTACATAAAGTAGATACAAAATCACATTCAGTATACCCGTATGATAGTCGTCATCAACATTGTATATATATACGTGGTCACGTGGAAATAAAATTCGCATGTCCTAATGTGGGCATGAAAATTGGCATTGACTTACGCTTCTTTAATAGTTTGAATATGTTTCCTGCTCGCTCATACAACTCTGCGGCTTCGTCATACTTGTATCCCGAAAACCAGCTACGATATTCTGCCCTTTTGTCAGCCAATGCAAGTACTTCATGCGCCTCAGATTCTGACATCTTTTACAAATGGTTGTCTCACGAGAATTCAAAATTAATTATTCTATAACAAAAATGTATACGCTTGTGGATTTAGGTATAGAGGAATGGGAAAAGCAATGTGGGAATAAAACTTGGTTAGAAGGATATTTGTGTGAACTTTATGTGGCAAAAGTAGAACAAGTAACAATAAAAACAGCACATTGAACTTCTGCTTTGGTATGCCTGTTGATTAATTATTAGTAGTTGCAGAATCTAATCAAAAGTGATTAATAATCTGTGTTGATGAAGTCTTGATGGCATTAAACTAAGAACACTAAATTGTCTTCAAAAGTTTCCTTTGTAGAGATCATGTATTTGGATACATTGCTGGATCTTAAAAATGGTACTGGCAAGTTAGTCATGCTTTTAGAGCGTATTATTATTAATTTTAACATACAACTAAAGAATTGCTATCATAACAGTTCTTGAACAATAGTGCAAGATAAACTACACATAATTGCTAATGAGATATAACACTGCAAATATGAACAGTTCAAAAGGCTAAGAAAGGTAATCCAGGAGTCGCTCAACAACCTGGGTCATTGGGGGCCGCTCTTTGGGATTTTGTGCCCACATTTCCTGGATAAGATTCAAGAGCTCCTTTGGATACTTTTGTATCTTGGTTAATGGAGGTCGGTAGCCATGGTCACGCACTGTCCAGGGCAAAGTCAGATTAGTTGTGTTAAAATCAGGATAATAGCGATTCCTACATGGGAATCATGATGTCGGTATAAAACTAATCGTAAATGATTAAAATGAAATGCTTGCCTTGAGAATAAAGCTGGTGCTCTGTCATGTCGTGATAGGGATAGGGTTCAGCGCCCCACTGCAATATCTCCCAAAATATCAAGCCGCATGCATAAACCTAATCCACAAAAGCAATTTGAATCACTGAAGCAAACCTTAAGCATCTATCATGGGTTTATACACTTTTAGATACTTACATCAACCTTCTCGGTATATGAGGGACGAGATGCCCAGAACTCAGGGGCTTGCCAATTAGGAGTACCACAAGCAGTGTGGACCATAGTGTTCATTCGTGGACGAATTCTTGCCAGGCCAAAGTCATTGATTTTGGCCCTATTGTCACTACTTATCTAATATATCAAGCCCACGACGTGTCAGCTTCGTAGAAACAAAGGATAATAATGAATTACCATTAATGCTTTTGCATTGATTGTTACTTACAAGGATATTCATCGACTTTAAATCTCGGTGGATGACGCTGGGACGACGTGTATGTAGATAGGAAACCCCTAGAGCAATATCATGCATGTACATCATCTACAGAAAACCACATTTTCAGTACCTGTTGTGTATGTCCAAAACTAACATTGGAAAGTTAGCATATATTGTCTTTTGTCAAGGGCATACTACTTACAAGTTGACCAAATGTCGGCTTTTGAGTCTTTCTCATATAATCGAACAAATCTCCGTTCCCACAGAGCTCCGTAACAATGCACAGGTGGCTTAAGTTGGTGCAAACCCCAATAAATCTCACGATATTTTCGTGTCTCAATTGCCTACGATACAAAGGACAGACACGGTTAAATTAGTTGCGACTAGCATTAGTAATCCACCAAATTGAACTCTGGTGGTGAACTTTTACTCACTTTAATACACTTATTTCGTGCTTAATTTCCCTGAAATCGTCGGCACTGAAATCCCCTATCCTTATTTCACCGATAGCAACGGGGCCCTAATGCATTCCACAATCAAAGATTGAACAAAGTCAGCTCGATATCGAAATTAGGAAGGATAATGAGCGCTACATCAATGATTAGGGGCAATTGTTACTTACATCATTGTATGTTCCTTCGTAGCAATCCTTAAAGCCTCCAGACCCTATCTTGCGAATAAGCTTCAAATCTTGGTAGTTTATCTCGTCTGATGTTTCACCGGTGTCTTTCTGTGAGTCTGGATGTGAGAACAGGGTAGGTTCTCTAGTATGTCTTTGCTCAAGATGTGGTGATGATGGTGCTGGAATTGGCTTGGCGTTTATTTTCTATATAGATAAATTGGCATTAGCAATGGTTTCGATACGCTTAAAATGGGTTATAGATTTATACTTATGCTTACCCAATCCATCAATTCCTCTATCAAGCGTTGCTTACTTCCTTCAGCCACGAGACCTATCATCATATTCAAGTGATGTATTAGTCATAAGTAGACTGCAGCAAGTTCAGGAGAAATTGCAAAATGCACAGAATGCAGGTGGTCTAATAAACACCATAGAGTATATCCTGGCGAGACACAGCAAATACATTTCAAATTACCTCGCTCTTGACATAGTACTATCAAGTCTGCCTTTATGCGTTTGTTTAGAGTAAACCAATTCTCACATTCTAATGCATCGTCTATGTGCTTTGTTATAAGTTTAAACCCCATTTTGTGTTTGATATATGCCTTTAAAAGTACAAGAGTCTTGTATGTCGTGTGAGTATATGTGTGTATGCAATTTGAAATAGAAGTTTAGAAAAAGAATGGCTAAAAAGCATTGGGGAAGCGTCCAAACTTTATTGAGCACTCTCAAGCTACAAGGCTATCTGCATAAATGCGGAGCTCAAACCTCGTTTTCTAAAGTGTAATAATCACCCGTGATTTGCTGATGTTGGCGTTCATGATATAGAACCACTTGTCTTTAAAAAGATTATTTATGAGATGTCTTTGGCATAAGTTAGCTAAAGATGTCTAATATAAATCGAATCATTAAATAGCCAAAATTTTGGTTTTCGCTCGGTGCTTTAGGCTTTTGGCTGGTCATGCCAATGATCAGACTTCGCTCTCCATATTGTATAAAAAAGCTGTCCTTTTGGCAAATGTTAAATAAAACGACCCAATAGTTTATTTTAGTGGGGACCAATGCCATTGCTAGTTTTTGTTTGATGACAACAGATATTTCGCCAAATTGCAATACATAAGCATTACTACAGAAACGTTTTTAATGCCTTTCTTGGTGTTTCGATATCCAGGCAATCTCAAATTGCAATGAACGGTTTCAAATTCCAGTAACCACAACATCTTTAAACAGCTACTGCTTTCTAGACCACGGCACTGTATTGGGTCTATCACCATCACCTCACCAACAACATTTGCCAAAACAGAAATTGATATTTAAACTTTATCTCAGGGAACTTTTAGCTACCTGCACTTTCTTTCAACCACTTTACTTCAATTCCAACTTTGCTATATCTCACACAATGAAAGTTTCAGAGGATAGCGCCAGGCTAAGCGCCAAATGCCGTAAGTTTTCATATATATATATATATAAGTATTTATCACGCTTTTCATAAATAAGCAAAGCTCTAAACACGCAAATATATATATCATAAACAAAAATAGAGGTCTTCACGATGCTTAGTGTGGAGATGGTCTGCGAGCACTGTGATCTTCACTCAGACGATTCATGCTGTGATATACCCTTGGTTGTAGACAGCTGCAGAAATGCAACGCATTCGCTAAGCCCAAGACAGCAAATAGCTGCTCTAACAACTGCAACAGTTGTCCTGAGCATCATGATTCTTCTTGGTTTAACAGCTTGGACCGTCTCTCGCTGGAAGTGGCTGCGCTCTTGGGTCCTAAACCAACAGATAAAAAGACTCGAGAAAAAGTCAAAGAAATCAGCAAGCAGCACAGGCCCTGTTGAGAAGCCCAATATAGAAAAGGGCAAAATCCTCAAGCGCAAGTCATCTCCACCAAACCTTCAAATTCAGAACAAGCAAGTAAGAAGTTCTTTGGTCCCCTGTGCACCTGGAGATGTGGAAAGCAGCAAGGCAAAACAACCGAGGCAGCAGCGGCAGCAACAACAACAACAGCAACAGCCTCAGTACCCACAGACTAAACCAGATCTTCAACCAGCTCAAGGGAATGAGGAAGATATATCACTAGATACGAAACCACAAACCACATCAACAGAGGATACAAACACTAGTAGAAAAAGGCCTGCACTCCGCCGTATGATTCCTAGATCAAACCCCAATTTCTCAATCAATCGACCGCTTTCTCAGTTACTATCATCAAGACGATCAACGCCCAATCTAGGAAACAGCAGTACGCAGCTTCAAAACAACAATGTCAAAACCAATAACAATAATAACGCCAATGCTCAGCAACAACAAATGAATCACAGTCCACCAAAAAATGAGTCAAAACTTAAAAACTCTAGTCTTCTACCAATTCCAAAAGCATCTGATGACTCCAAGATGGATTGCACTCAATTCCAAGCCCGTCAGATTTTTAGAATAATATATCCTCATTATCCCAGAAACCCCGATGAGCTGGTTGCTAATACTGGCGAGAGCGTTCAGGTGCTTCGTATGTATAGGGATGGATGGGTGCTGGCTACTCATAGAATAAGTGGCCTAACTGGATTTATTCCTTCTACATGCTTAGATATGCCTTTAGCAGACCCTTACTTCACTCCCCCTCATTTAGATGAAAATAACCAGCTTATTGGAAATAGTTCTTCAAGCGAAGACTTTGATTCTATTCATGATGTAGACTAGCCACATATACCCCCAAACATTATTTATTTTTTTGATAACATTACTCTACTCTCTAAATACTAATTTCAAAATATCTAAACTTTATTATACCCATTTTTGTCTTTTATAATGCGAAATTGATTGGACAATGTCACAACCAGTTTCAAATAATATTAATGGCCAATGTCTTAATCCAACACATTTGAGTATATAATTTGAAATGACCTGCTATTTTGATTTTATGTAAATAGAGATAAATGTATCTTATAAAAAGTTATGCGATGACTATTAAAGTCTTATTGTTGCTAACCATAGGATCCCGGACCCATCATGATAAGGCAGGGATAGGGAACACAGATGACGAATTGCCAACAGACTCCATGCCAATATCCTTGCTTTCACGCTGAGCATGATGTATATATGAATCGAGGGCTTCTTTCAAGTTCTTGTGAAGTATCTTAAATAGGTTGAGTCGCATCTCAATGCCCCTTTGTGAAGATTTTGTGAGTTGCTGATCATCCTTTTTAGAATCGCCAAGCTTGGCTATGGCACTGTCAAGGACACGAATAGTTTGGTCGATAAGTGCATATGGAAGCCAAAATTCGCAAGTTGATTTGGCTAGGTATGATGGGGATGCAAGTAGGGCTGCCTTTGAATTGATGTGCTGTACCAAAAACTCGGCAGCTTCAACGATGCTCCCGTGTTTTAGACAGGCCCTTATGAGATCTTGTGGACGATTTTCCAAGAGTATTGACGATAACCACGGTGGAAGGCGAACATCATGCTCAGAATCAAGGATTGTCACAGCAACATGATAATGGTACTTGAACTTGCCCTCTTTTTCGTGACCTTGCTCGATCCGCTTCAAGTATGAATGTAGCAAGTTCCATGCTCTATCCGGTTGTGAACCAGCAGATTCCAAAATGTCTTCATTTTCCCAGAACGCATCATCATTGTCACTAATTCGGTCATCGATGTTCTTGCGCAAGGAAAGATCGAGGCATTTGTGTGTAAGGGATTCGAAAAGAGAAGTCAAGTCAAGCTTATAGCTTTGTGAAATCGACAATGCCTGGTCATACATTCCAACCTTCATAAACAAAACAATAGCGTCCTCAGCATCAAGTTGGATGTTCTGTGTACGAAATTCTGGATACTTTGAAGACAATTGAAGCCTGGCTAAGGTCAGATTATATTCACGGCGAACGTCAACCAGCTCCACAATATCGAGTTCGTTGATGGCCTGTCCATCTTTAGTTGGGCTAAACCTTTCGATTTCAACCCTGCGCTTCTTGCGTTTTTGGCCATTCTTGTTTCCTCCTTGACGGCTGACGACAATCCATGCTGATGCACTATCAACTAGTTGCAATGCATTGATGCATGAAAGGTAAGCTTGTGCTTGGTCTGTTATTGTGCTTAGTATGTCCGTTGCAAATGGCATTGCAGCACCTAGTCGCTTGGCATGCTGATACATTGCCGAAGCAGCGGCTCTGTAATCGCTACGATAGACATGGAAGGAGTGTAAGATTTGGTAGTAATTTGGGTGGGCAAACAAATCGCTATTTCTGGCTTTAAACAAAAGATTTGCCTCAACTTCCTCCTGGAGCCCTGGGAACCCAAGCCTACACAATAAAGAAACACCTTCTGTACTTTCACATAGTACAGCAACAAGATGACGCAGACAATCGGTACGCATGCGCTGATCAGGGTTAGCCATCATTGCCAAGTATGCCTCCTCGTAAAGGTTGTTGTCTAGAGCGCTATGGAAAATCTTGAACCAGTTATTTTGCTTAAAATCGATTAGCTCATTTTCATCGATCATATCTTTCTCGCTGTTAGCAGCCTCAATAGCCAGGTAACAAAAGCGGTTGACTGCGTCAAATTTACGGACTTGGCCAAATAATTCGGCCAAATGTTGATAATATGAAGATGCCAAGCCCTTTATCGCCACATTCTCTGGAAGAACTGAATACAGAACAGATTTAGGAGATAATTTATAGTTATTCTGGAGATATACCGTTGCAGCTCTGGAAAAGTACATTGATGCTTTATCGTAGTCTTTCAGGCGGAAGTACATTTGTCCCCTAAGATAGTTGACAGCAGAGCTTGGTTGAAGATAATCTAGATAGGCATTGACCATATCTGGTGTAGTTATTAAAGCCAGGTTGGCACCGTACTCGATCATACTCTTTTCAGCATAAGCCATGGGGTCTAGCAAAGAATCTGGCTGGGCATTAAGGGCGGTGAATATGGTGAATTGTAGGTGCAAATCTAGTTGACTAGCAGCCTCAGTAATCATATCAGCAAAGCGGCCAGTATTGCCACCAAATGTGAGTGAAATAACCTTGTGTATATAGGCATGGAGAAGACTGTAAACAACACTATTTGTGGCGGATGAGTCTTGCAATACGCCACCGCCATTTGCTCCAGCTGAGGCATCAGCGCTTGGGGAGTCCAAGTTAGCCCTTGTAAGATGCATATCGGAGAAGCAACTCAAGAAGTGATCGTCAGTGGTTTTTAGACTGGATGTGGTGCCGAGCTGAGAGCTCAATGTATAGAGTGGCTGCATAGATATCCAGTGCATGACTGAGAATACCCTGAATGTGCTAGCTGTTGATGTGAGGAGACCATATAAATCAGAAAGAATACCATTAGCATCTTCATCGTAGTAAGTGATAACAGTAAGCAGCAAGAGAATATCCCTGACTAGTGTGAATCTTGATTTGATGGATAGAGAATATGCAGCGGTGACAAGACCATCCATTGCTACACTAGTTTTAAATCCACCAGCATCCTCTCTTGCCTCAATCGGATCTGGGCTTTGTTCATCATATATATAAGTTTCGGCGCTAGGGAGAGAAGATAACACAAGGACACGTAGTATCTCTATAATTGTCTGACTAGGCGCCTCGCAGTATCGCAAAAGACGGATCGTGCGACGGACGTGAGCCTGATTCCATGTGCTAGCACTAAGCTTAAGAGCTTCAAATTGCTCTACCATTGCAAAATCCAGAGGCACACATAAAGAATTTAATGGCATTTGTGTTACTTCGTGAGTAAAGAATGCAACGCAGTCAGGGCCAAGTATCCTTGACACATATGCTGATGCGGATAAAAGACGTGCAACCTCAGTACGAGCATTCTTTGGTGCCAATTCTGGATAGGAAGAAACAAGCAGCGATGATGGTGCATTTTGTAGAATTGAGGCTGCTGGATCGCCGCTCATAACGGCACACATCCACTCAACTTCTCCAGCAGTTTGAAGAGGAGCTAGACTGTTGCCTCTCACTATAGTCAACATCTGGGTTTCTACACAGAAAGATAGAGCACAAGGTACATTGGCACCACGCTGAAGCCGGGAACATAGCGTAGCATACCGCATCCACTCTGTATACAACGCGCGTCGATAATCTGAGACAAGAAGAGTGCCATCTTCTCTGCTAACTTCAACACGAAGGAATGAGCCAACAACAGATGCGGCACGAGAATATAATCCAGGTTGAGATGCCAGTGGGGGTAATCCAGAACTTTTTGATAGCGCTGGAAGGCTATGTCCTCTATCTTTAACGGATTGCTCGTAGAGGGCCAGAGAATGGGCCAAAACTCCCCTGTCGAAACGCAGCGGATCAAACAAATGTGACATGAAAGCATCAGTTATCTCTGCTGCTAATTGACTAGCAACATTCGTTCCATTTTCCGATATTTCCCCATCCTTTGATATTTCTTCCTGAGCATCTAGCGTTTCTGCAGAATAGAAATCTATGCTGCTGATCTTCCCACCTGTGGCTGTAGGCTTTGATGCACTCGACTCACGAATGACCGAATACCACCTCTCTCCAAATAGGATGTCACCATCGTATTCCAAGGGATGGTGTGTACCATTATTATTCTTTAAAGTGAAATGAGTGTATGTTAATATACTGTCTTGGTCGCGTTCCCAAAGTGCCCATAAAGTCCACTTTCTGTTGGCTGTACCCTCAAAATCCTGTCTACCATCATCAGTGGCGTCAATGTTTTGTGAATCTAGGGCCGATACACGCTGCACGACCTGGAAGTCGACATAGTCATCACCAGCAATCAGAGGGCTTCCGCCATGTGTTGACCAACAAGTCCTTTGCATCAGGATGCCGATGCGCTGGAGTTTTCCCGAGTTTGACACCTCACCCTCAATAAGGGTGAAATATGGGGTTGTGGAATCGGGTACATAAACAGCTACAACAAACTGACCCTCATAGTAGCCTGAATCTTTCGACGAAAGTGGTTTTATATACATACGAACCCGGTTGTCTGGTAGTGGCGGAGTAAACTCTTCCGGATTGTGAGGAATTGGCTGACCCTTCTGATCAAGAGTCGGAAGCTGCTCAGTATGTATACATGCCATTTGGTTTTGGAGCGACCACAAACGTAGACGGCGATCTCTGTCAAGAGTTACTCCGATTTTGACCTGATCAGAGTGCAGTGATATGGCAGACAAAGCAACAGGCTGTGATGCTCCACTAATACTTTGGTCTGGCGGATTACCCCTTCCCAATATTCTTGGTATGAACTGTCGCATTGACGACATTACACCGCTTGATGATAGATTAGTTTCTTCAACAAAATTCTTCAGGTCGCCACGCTGTTCTTCAGGAGTTATAAACCCTGAGATTACCGACAATGACCCATCTGCACAAGCGACCAAAACCGTATTTGCATCGACAACATGGGCCCCAACTGGGTTTCTTCCAGAAACCACCGCACCGCCCTTTCCCTTATATCTTTCTATTGCATAGTATGATGAATCTGTGTCTGGCGACCAACCCTTCTTTGATACTTCCCAAAACGAGCCGAAAGAAAGTCTATATATGACCCCAGTCTCAGTACAACACATAACGGATATATGCCCAGAGTATGTATCATCAAATATTGTTAAGCCTGGCAAGATTGGGGCTGGAAATACGTAGGATCCTATTTTACTATGCTCTAGCTCTTGCTTCTGTGCTTCTGTTGCCCCTGAAGGGCGATTGATATTTTTGCCAATGCTACTCTTAGTGCCACCATCTGTAGCCAAAGGACCCTGGGCCGTCGTGATCCACTTGATTGCCCTCAGCTCCAGTGTTCGACGGTCAGACAAAACACGCCATGAAATGCATTTATCAGCATGGTTGCGAATAGAATACAGGCCGCTTTGTGCTGCTGCTGAGAGATGTAGAGCCATACGGTCGCCATGGGCTTGGGCTCCTGGATTTAAATTATTACCAATGTGGTATGGATTTGGTAAAACATGAGTCTGGCTCTGACTTGGGTTGTATGGAAAGACATTGTCGGTATAGAATGGAACTGTGTGAAATAGCTGGAGTTGCTGTGCTCTATCCCTGCGGACTGCATTTGTATCAGCAGTATCGTCTGGATTCAAAGCCATGTCAAACATTGTGACGATTCTCGCTTCAAAAGTATGCTAGTAGCAAAGACTAATACACAATGGAATAAAACCTCGATACGCCAATATTACTTTATTATTGATGCTGCTGTAGAATGTACCAACGGTATTTGCAGAGTATTTATGCTAGTATATGTTTATAACAAGGAAAAGTAGCCATCTATAATTTCTATTTTGTGCTTTCAAAAGTTGAACGTGGTATAAAAACACAACTCTCCTGGGTTCATGATTAAGTGCAATCAAAATCTTAATGCTGTAATCAGATTATCACTAGCTGCCCGGTTTGGATGAATTGTAGTCAAAACATGAACATCAATCATTCCCTCATAAGCCAGAATGTATGTGGTCAAAGTCCAGCTGTGACCAGGTGCGAAATAAATAGAAATGGACTCTCAGGTGTTGGCCTAATCATCACCCATTTGATATGCAACTCCTGAGGACCCACTTTTGTCTAAGAGCTTGTGAATCTGACTTTTCTCTTGAATGTCTGTATTGTTGCCATTATTATTTGATCCTCGCAAACTATTACTTTTTATTATTTCTTCTGTTTGTATGTGTATGTACTTTTATGATAATCTTCGATAATAATTTTTGGGGGGATTTTATACCTAATAACTTGTGGAATAAAGCCATGACAGGATCATGGTTAAAAACACAAGAATCTGTGAGCCAACCGCTTTAGGAACTTGGAACTTGAAACCTTAGTCCATTTTGTTGAAGCTATATTAAGCAATACTAAACAGTAAACATAATTTGGAATCAAAAAATTTCATAGTTAGTAGTTCACTACAACTGACATCTTCCACTGCTCCCACCTTATGGATTATATCGAATAAATTTGGAAAAATAAGGTGTTAGAACCAGAAATCAAATAATCAAATGTGGTTGGTGGTCTAATATCCGATGTATTGAGTACTCACCTGGGATAAAATTTCTCTGCATGAAAAAAGTCGGCGTTATTATACCAGAAAAGCTGCTTGTGTTCAATGTAATAAGAGAAAGGTTCACTTATCATAGCATCAAACAGAATTGTTGATAACTTTGTCCATACAATTTAACTTGATAGAAAAAGAACGGATTGGAATGATATATATATATTTGTGGATGGGAATCCTTATTTTGCATAATTGACAGTGATTAATGAGAAAAATGTGAATAAAAAGAAAAAATTGATGGGAATCCGGCCGCCAGATGAGTCGGAATATCGCAGCAAGGTCAGCCATATCCGGAAAAAAGAGTAAAGATAATAAAAGTAGTAAAGTAAATTGAATAAGAACATTGTGTGGGCTGCAAAAAAAAGACGGTTGGAAGAGGAGCGCGTGTATGATTTGTGCATATGTAATGTGTATATGAGTTTATATCCAAGGTTTATAAGATTGATGTAGTAAATGGCTATATGTGGATTGGAGATAGCGAGATGTGTGCAAAAGATGAGGCCAATTCAGTGTATTGGCTCTATAATTAGTTTATCCCTTGAAGGGGAGATAGTGTTGACTTTGTGCGTGTGTAAAGAACGTAAGGAATAATGGTTCTGGTCTAAAGCTCTGTGGCCAGTGTCGTACCTCTGGACAATGGGGAATGGCCCTTGATTACAACTGGCGAGTTAACCATAGCGGCTACATCAGTGACAGGGAGCGGCGTTTGATGAGATGACTGGCTTAAAGCCTGCACTGAGTCAAGAAAGGTTGCAGAGGCTGCGGAGTGCAGCATCGATGGCGGAGACCCGATTGATGCAACCGTCGGCAAGGAAACGCCTGTTGAGTTGACTATTGATCCATTAAGATGTTTGATGGGATGTGCTGATGGGGGTGGGTGTTGTTGGTAGTTTGGGTTGTTTTGGGAACGTACACCAAGTGGGTTCTTTGAGTATGAAAGGCGAATGCCGCTTCCAGTCGAGGATGATAACTTTTGGCCGTCAAGCTCCCTTAGGGCAAGTGTGGCGCATGTTATATCATCAAACTCTACAAAACACATGGGGCCAGAATTGGCCTTTGTACGGAAGGACATCCGTTTATACCCATGAGCTCTTTGGAATAACATCCTTAGCTCCTCTTCTTGTGTATTAACTGGTAGATTTCCAACGTATAGAGTATTGCATGGCGGATTTTGGTCGTTTGAATTAACGCTACGGGTTGTTGCAGCTGGAATACTGAGCCCTGATCCGGTCTGGATTATTGTCGCCGACTGGGGCTGCCCATGAAGACCGGGGAGAGGACTTGATAGACCAGTCTGCATCCCCATATGGTTTACGGATAATGTAGATAGGCGGGATTGTATTTGACCCATTTCTAGGTGATGTGCATGAGATGCAGTGTTTGGTGTTGGTAACTCTGTTGTGTTTCTGCGATCTATGGGGGCCTTTGGTAAATTGAGCCCCATGGCACGACTGCCATTGACTATATTATTGAATGAAGTGCGGCGATTGAGTGCGTTGCTAGCATCAAGGGCGGACATCGGCTCATCAAACAATTCAAAGTTTGCTGGTGTTCTCTGGTCTTGGTGGAGGCCCAGGAGAGAGCCTTGTAACGGTGCGGAATTCAGAGACCCGTCATTGAATGGGTCAAAGGCCCTAGAACCTGATATATTGAGATTCAGCGGCCTAACTGGGCCAAGACCGGCGGAGTGGAGGTTTGTAAGGCCACGAGGGAAGGAAAACGCCGACTGTGGATCTGCACTCATTGGGATGGTAGTGGTCACATTGGCAGAAAGACCGCCTACATTGGCACCACCACCACTGCTGCTTGTGCTGTTGTTCGCAGTGGTTGATGCAGCTGTGTTATCAGATGGACCCTGATTATTGCTGCCTGTGCTGTTCGGCCTGACCCCACCACCCCCAGTGGAAGACAGTGCGCTGCTATTATTGTTAGAACTCGGGTCACTGCTACCATTAAGGGTGCTGCTGAGGTGTATTCCTGATGCGCTGTTGTTATTTCCGATGCTAGACAGGCCTCTCTTAGTATGAAGATTTTTCTTGGCCATTTCAGCCTTCAGTATACAGTTCTTTTCTGCATCAACTTTCCTTCCTGTCAGAATTTCCCGGGCATCGATAGCCTCCTTTCGCGATCGGAACTTTGCGAACCCAATCTACAGATTTGCGTGTAATGAATAATGAAAGTTATGATTAGTAAAATTTAAAATAAGCGTGTTGGTAACTGAAAAATAGATGCGCAGTAGTAGCAATCAATAGTACTAATGCTAGTAATGCCATAAGGACAGATTTACACGACAATGCTAGCATTATGGCCTATATTCATCATAATTACATATAGATAGATGACCGTATGAACTTACTATTTGCTTTTTTCCAGTAGCGCCCATGTCTTGGTCAACCTCATCACGGTTGGGAATCTTTAGAGTCGCTGCCTCGAAACCCAAGGAAAAAGTAAACATGTTTTGAAACTCGCGCTCCTTCATATCCTCGGGGAACCCGACGACAAATATGGTAGTAATTTCATCGCCGTGGCTGTTCATGTTGGCTAAATGTACTTTTGTCCCTGGACAAATGTATTATTGTGAATCCAGGAAGGTAATGTGTGTGTTGCTAGTAACTACACTGACGGTGGCGGTGTGATAATGCACTTAACTAAAGAGTGTGATTTTTGTCTATTTCCTTGATGAGTAGAGCTGGGCGGGCTTAATTTGATGGTTAAGGGAAATAAAAGAGAGGAAATGCACTAGTAGGGAGAGAGACAGGAGGTAATCTATAGCGAATTCTGTCAGGCACCCAAGGGCTTTCTGGGCGTGGGCCTATGCGTGTATGTGTGTGTGTGTGTAAATATATATATATGGGTATGTGTTTGAAAAGCCGCAAGGATATGAGATATGGGAAGGTGGAGTCGTGTGTGTGTGTGTGTGTATACAATCAACCAGGAACTAGTATATAGGAACGTAAAAGATAAATCGCATAAGACGCGTGCAAATAAAAGAGAAGGATGCCAGCAACTTGTGTAGAAAGACAAACACAGAGAGAAAGACAAAATGCGAAAGAAAGCTAATCGCGAGGGCACAGGAAACGGGGCGCTTAAGTGCTGCAGTGTGAAGCAAGGTTGTTTGCTAGGAGGAAATGTATAATCCATGCGATAACAATTAATAATTGCCTTCGATACAGGCCATCCTATCCTGTCTTACGCTTACCCTAAATAAAGATGGAGGCATAGTGGTCGAGCCGCAATTAATGACCAGCATGGGTCCAAGGTAAAGTATATTATTGGCATCCATTCGCCAGCCAGTCTATATGCGGCGATGACAGTTTGTTGAAAAGCTGATAACCCCATGCTATTCTGTTCAACCACCAGACCACTCATGCCACGCCCCTGGACCCAGACTGTGCCGATCGTTAAGGCCCACGCAACCAATCTGCGCCAAAGCCTACAAATATGCGAAAATTTTTTCGCTTGCCTTTTCCCGCAACCCATTTTCCGTATCCGGCCCAAATCTACATTTCTGGCATCTGGGGACCACTCTAGGTGCTGCTGTTCTACACCTGTCTCCAGAATCAGCTATGTTGCTGGAGCCACTCTGATATGATATGAAGCTCTGTGCTTGACACTGGACTTTAAAACGGGGCAGCAACAACCTCTCCGTATGTGCGTGCGTGCTGTTATGATGGCCTCTTTCAAGGTATATAATACATGTCTGCGTGCCTACATTTAAATTGGTGCTGAGTGCTGATTACAACCACAATCTGCTGTCCACTCATCTGCACGTCTAGATTTTATTTATTTGCTTAGACCAATCACCTTGCTGGAATCATAATGCTCAAATTTCCATATCCGAAGAAATTGAATCGACTGTATTTAAAAAGCTGGAGTTGAATAACAGAAGAGTCCCAGCCAGACACAAGACAATCATTCAGCCACGACACAATTAGCAAATCAGATCTGGGCCACAGAGAATACAACACCATTGGCCTAGTGGGGTGGACTAACCATAGGCCATTTCTGTTTGCCTAGTAAATGGCTGCGAAATGCCTCAAAGTGTCTGCGCCAGCTAAATCTCGATTCCATTATCCCTATCATTTTTAGGCATCCAAGCGCACCTGGCCGACTTATTCAATCAGCTGGTGGCAATTTCTATGCGGAATACCATCGACCTCACCCCATCAGCAGCAATTACTGCCATTGTCACAATACTAATTAAAAAGTTCATTTTTCAATTGACAGAAAGTGCCCTCGGTTGTTGAAGATGGTAGTATACGGGTAAAGCATGCTTGCCTTCCTTGTGGGCTGTTGCAGATATGCAGCGCAGTTGGGTCTTTCACGCTCTTTGCACAGTATTTGTAAAAAATGATCAACCCGAGCGTCTTTGCACCCTATTGTGCATGCCAACCTCTGACTCGGCGCAACAGGTAGAGGCTGCATGTGCTCACATAAATTTGCTCAATGCATGTTCAGGCCCCAAACACACAAAGACTTTGGATAGTCTTCCAGCTTGATTAAGCCCTTCAAAAGGGCTGCTTTGAAATAAATAGCCTCTGTCACCCTTTCAAGAAAATCTAAGGCGGAATAATTCCTCATAGGAATACAGACTATAGAAATATGACCCTTGAGTCTGACTAGTTGTGCGTGGGTGCAGATCCTAAATTAAGCATCAGATGTTCCACAAACACGGTCGATTATTTAAACCAGCATTTGGGCTATAATTAACACACTGTGTGAGTTTAGGCAACTGTGTGGTTTGAACATCATGGCTTTTGCTTGGTATGAAGCTTTAGAAACAGATGGCCTTCATTTTTCTTTTCCTTTTTAGATTTGGTCATATTTAACATCCACCAAGCCAAAATTCTCATCTCAAAACACCTATCAACGCATTTGTGGCTACACTTTTGTGCCACAAATACAGAACTCACAATGCTAAAGCTTATTGCCATAAACAACATTGAACAGTATAACATATGACAATATTTCACTTGGAATCAAGCATATTGTAGGCAGAAATGGGCCCTCATATTTTGGCCCAATCATCAGCTATTTTATATGCAGCTCCTGGGGACCCATTTTTGCCTAAAGCTTTGTGAAATATACCATATAGTTATAATGAATTGGTTCACTAAAGAAAACCTGTTGAATCGATAAAGTTTAAAAAGCTAGATTTATTATGATAAAAAGAAGGTCAGACATCCACTGACCAATCAATATATAGTCAATATTTTAAATAGTAGACTAGACACCAATATTCCACAGGGTGTTTAATAACCAATTTTGAAGTTATTTCCCAAGCTGCCATTTAACCATTAAGAAATTCTTATTGTTTTTTTGTGTTATTGTTACCAGTATAGCCTTTTAGCCACACATTTTAAGGGCATTGATCTAATCGGTTTCTGGTTTAATAATCAAGTCCAATCCCATATACTTCGTTCACTGAATGCTTAATTCACTATCTCACATTACATCTATATAGCAGAGTCCCTTCAAAAGTGTACTAGTATAATCCCTTGGATGCTAGCCAATCGTCGCTGAGGCTCGTGCTAAAATATAAAGCTTATGGGCTGATTTGCAGGGAATGCGTGAGAGTATCTGTCTGTTCTCTCTGTATGTGGCATTCAGCTACCTCCCTAGGAGTAATAAAAAGCTTAATCATCAGTATCTGTCTGTTCTCTTTTGGTGTAGAGCTAACCCATACATTGTTTCCAACCAATGGCAGGAAGGTGCCTGATAATGTGTAAGCCTTTTTTATCCCTCATTGTAATTTGGCCATACCTCACAAACTGGTCCTTGTGCTAGGCACAAGGTTGTGGTGGAGTCTAGATTTAATCTGACTACATAGATCCACAAATGATACAACCTGACATCCTTTGCTATAAAGAGTTGATTTAATCTTTTTCTGTTATTAAGCAATAGGCTGTGCTCTAATTCACTATCTCCATTTTAATCTAATTTTATGATCCACAGGTCAAATGCTACTCTAGCACAAAGCTAGAGAACTTATCATCAAAGGGAGAGTCGAATTTAGCGCCTTTTTGACCTGTCACAAATTTAGATTTATCTTGTATTTGAGTTTCGAGTCTATAGTGAGCGACAGAAATGAACAACGTATTCCGCTCTGTTGCTTTTAAGCGTGGGTACAGCACCCTGCGCGACATCATTCCACCTAACATTGCCGCTTCTGCCAGACAGACCATTTCCAGCGGTGCTGATGCCACTGCATCCGCCGAATCTCAGGACTTCAGCAAGCTAATTTCTTTCTACAGACGTTTGCCCAAGGGTAATTCCTCTAAAGTTGCTAGCTCTGGCGGTCTTTGGGCCCGTTACCAGCAGAAATATTTTACTGGTGAAAAGCCTTCTCCAAAGCCCATCGTGCACGCTATCTTTGCCCTATTGATCGGTGGCTACTCGATCCACTATGCTATGCACATCAGTAAGTGCTCATATTTATATTTAATATTTCAGTATTATTGGATTTTGGATGATGGAAAGAATCATGGTGGTGTATACCCTAGAATATTTATCGTACATGCTTATTTTTGAACGCTTTTTTTAATGTTACATTTATGACTTTTTGCTTTTTAGGACATCACAAGAACCACGAGCACCACTAAACGATAGATCATGGTTTTGAAATCTTCTAACTCAAATCATTAGAACTGTTTTTGCAATTTATTCAATATACTAAATTGCAGGATAAATAGCTACACTATATTACTCAAAATATTATACATTTTGTACATCTACACGCATTTGCGGACACATATAGTAGTTTATTGGACAATATGATGTATTGATAATATGATTTTAATATTGTGAGATGTATGTACGTTGAATACAATATGCTTAGAAAGAGAAGTTGTGCTATGCACGATTCATGAGCTCTTTAACCATAGCTTGACATTCATTGTGGTTCAAGTGTTCTGCATTTTCGATTGCATTGCCGATCATAACTGTTTTTTTATGACTCTCTTCTCCAGCGTTAACCCATATATGGCCATTTAGTCCAATAGCGACCTCAAATGGAAGGTATTGTCCGATTATAGATAGGATGGGAGTATCTGAAGTAAGAAGGCTAAGTTCCAGAAATAAATTTGAGTGTAAATATAATATTCAGAGTTTAAACTTTTTAGCGGTAGTGAAACTGTTGTTTTGAGCATTGTTCTTACCGGTGACAGAAGCCTAGAGAGGCACGTATGGTGAATCCATTTTTCAATTCTCCAAACCCTTCAGATTTTCCTGTGTCCGAGTTATAGCATTCAATTTCGGGGTCCATATCTTTGTTTGCAATAGAGACTTTGGCATATATCAATGCACCAATCTAAATATTTGAAAAATAAAAATAAGTCAATATACTGTTTAAATGCTCCAAAGTAGTATAATCATTAAACCGCTCAGGATACTTACAGAAAGGTTTGGCTTATTGCGTTTCGTTGCTCCCTCAAAGGCTAGAAGAGGAAGTGTTGCTTGGTGGGCACTTCCAATATCAACTCTGTATCCTTCGGCATGCTTAGCTGTAATGACACCAATAACTGGTTCTCCGGTAGCAGGAGTATACTATAATAAGTTAGCTATACTAAGTATATGATATTTCAAAGGTTTCATAATGCAATACCTTAGCAAATAGGACCTTACCTTGCGCTTATTTCCTTGTACCCAATATTTATTTGTTTTTGGTATGTGTCGAAGAACTCCAGAATTAATGGCTTGTATCTGATCTCCAGTTTGCAAGAGACCTGGTCCTAAGCAAATGACTTCGCTGTTGTTCGATTCTTCGTTTTGGTTGTTTTCAAATAGATCAGAAACCTGTTCTCCAGGAAGAACAATCTTGTGTGACTTAACCTGGGCCATATTTTGTGCTTTGTATGCTTTTATACAAAAAAAATTAAGGTGGTGGTTGTATTAAAATTTGGTTAAAGGGATACATTCAACTAATTTTCTATTTTTATTGGAAAATCCGAGAGTAAAAAAATGGGCGTCTCCTAATGTTATGGGTAAACATTTGTTTTTTAGAGTTCCCAAATTTCTTTGTTTGGTCAGGTTTCACATAGCCTTAAGCAAAAATGGTTCCCAAAGAATTGCATACCAAAAGGTCTACGGTTGGGTCAAAATAAGAGAGCAAATTTCATATGCAATTCCTGGTGACCCATTTTTGTCCAAGGCCTTGTGAACTTTAACCATATACAAACATGAAAATGAGAATTTGAAAAACAAAGGAAAGTGATTTTTTATAAAATGGTATGTTTAAACATCAATATGGGCGATTATTTTTGAAGGGTAATAGTTTACTAGTAAAGCTGGACATCCATTTGGCTGGGATTGCCCCTATAATTAGTTGTCACCAAAATTTGCCCTTCAAAAATTATGATCCATATGTAAATCACAATTGTGGGACAAGTTACCAATATGCTAATCGAAAATTGTGGCACAAATTGACACTGATTTGGCAATTTTGCGATGTATCAAACCTCTGATGTTAGAAGTCATAAGTTTTAATTGAGCTTGATAAAACTAGAACAAGGTTAATAGCATATTATAACCACATTCATCAAACACTAATTTATAGTTTTGGTTAATGAAAAGCAAGTTCTGAACAAATTCTTGACATTTCAAAAAGGATTAAATTACCCATAACATTCTGTAGCAATATTTACTCCTATTAGCTGAGAAACGAGATATTTTGATGCAAATAAGTCAAGCTATTTTCATAAATAAAGATATACTGCTAACCTTGTTTGTGTCTTTTAACGTACGCCAGGAAATAATCGCACTGAAAGCTCACGCACGTTAAAGTCTAGAGACTATTGAGCTTAAAATCTTTATTAACAAGACCTAGCCCAACACTTGAGCTTTTAGAGGCCAAACTAACAACACAATGCCCGATTCCAAGAGAACAGTTGCCTATTTCTATGACTGTAGGTTTTATAATATGACACTAAATATCAATTTTTATCAAATGCTAAAACATCTTGTTTTTTATAAATAGCAAATGTTGGAAACTATCACTATGCTCCTGGGCATCCCATGAAGCCACACAGAATTCGAATGACACATAACTTGGTGATGAGCTATGGGCTCTACAAAAAGATGGCCATTTATAGAGCGGCCCCAGCAACCAGGCATGAAATGACACAGTTCCACTCCGATGACTATGTCGACTTTTTGTATCGTGTGACGCCAGATAATGCCTACAAATTCCACAAAGAGCTTACAAAATATAATATGGAGGAAGATTGTCCAGTGTTTGACGGGATGTTTGATTTCTTTTCTTTATCTGCCGGAAGCTCTATGGAAGGTGCAGCTAGACTAAACAGAGGACTATCCGACATTTGCATAAATTGGTCTGGTGGTTTGCATCATGCTAAAAAGTGCGAAGCTAGTGGATTCTGTTACATCAATGACATTGTTTTAGCTATCTTGGAGTTGCTAAGGCACCATAAGCGAGTGCTTTATATTGATATCGATGTTCATCACGGTGATGGGGTTGAGGAGGCATTCTACACTACAGATCGTGTCATGACATGCTCTTTCCACAAATACGGAGAATACTTCCCTGGAACTGGGGATTTGCGTGATATTGGTGAATCAAAAGGAAAATACTACTCTGTCAACTTTCCATTACAAGACGGAATCGATGACGAGAGCTATAGTAGTGTTTTCGAACCGATTGTTCAGGCAATTATGGACTGGTATCAGCCTAGTGCTGTAGTTTTGCAGTGCGGTGCAGACTCACTTGCAGGCGACAAACTGGGCTGTTTCAACCTTTCGATGAATGGTCATGGAAAGTGCGTGTCATTTGTAAAGTCGTTTGGATTGCCAACCCTAGTGCTTGGTGGCGGTGGCTATACTATCCGTAATGTATCGAGAACGTGGGCATACGAAACAGGGCTTCTTGTTGGAGCAAATATGGATTCGAAACTCCCCATGAACGATTACATGGATTATTTCGGCCCAGATTTTTCTCTTACCGTCCCACCCCATGCTATGGAAAACTCAAATAGTCGTGAGTACCTGGAAAGGATAAAGACACAGGTGCTCCAAAATTTGGAGCGAACCAAATTTGTTCCTAGTGTACAGATACAAGAAATTCCTCGTGATCCTGACTACAACGATATAAATGAAGATTTAGAAAATCCAGATGTTAGGACAACACAGTCAATGAAGGATGCTCACGTTGTTCCAGATACAGAAATGTATGAAGATGATGCTATGGGCCAATCCAGTACAAAGCCAAAGCAAGACACTCGTGCAGTTAATGAGGAAAGTGCACGGAATGATCAAAGTGACGATGTTAAGCCTGCTATAAACAATGAAAACAAACCAGACACAAATACAATTGATCCAGTCCCAGCAGCAAGTAAAGTCAGTGAAAACTTGGCCAAAAATAAAAGCTCTTCAGTAAAAGAAGACCCGGACTCGATGGATGTTGAAAATGAAGAGTCGAAGGTGGAAAATAATGTAGTTGAGAAACAACCAAATTCACAGAAGCCAATTTCCGATACACCAAACAAAGCCTAAAATACAAAGGCTAGATTGTCATTTCATATACTATTACTGTCACCATTTCATATTTTTACAAACATACTTTATGGTAATCTGTTTCATGCTAAATAATTATATTTTTAAAAGAATACATCCTGTCATATAATCATTGACAACAAGTATAAATCTCAAGATTTAATAAAATTCTAGGTAGAATGAATTCGTTTAGACATAAAGGATATTCTTGAATAGAATCAGTATAACCCATAACGAGATTTGAAATTGCTTGGTCTATCCTGTTTACACAATATATTGTTTAAAGTTGTCATCTATAATTAGAGTTTCATAAACTGGAAAATTCATTTTACGTCTTCAATAGAGTATTATTATTTATTTTACATTATATTGGGCATACACACACATATATATACAAAATGGGCTCCAAAAGCACTTCGAAACCAGCTGTTATTAAACAAAAGCAAAATATACGTCAGGTAAATTCATATCAAAGATGCCTCAATAATAGAATTTCCAGAAAGGCCAATACCGAATTCAAACGCTAACCCCTTACGACTTGAAATAATACACAGATACTAAGTCAGATATTAATGGTTGCTAGTGTCCTTACCTCGGCTTTCATGCTTTGGAAAGGCCTGTCACTTGCTACTAACTGCGAAAGCCCGGTTGTAGTTGTATTGTCAGGAAGTATGGAGCCAGCATTTTACAGGGGTGACATTCTATTTCTTCATAATGGATATTCGCCTGTAGAGGTTGGGGAGGTTACAGTATACAAGGTCAAGGACAGAGACATCCCAATTGTTCATCGAGTGATGAAAGTTCATACTGAGTAAGTTAACACAATTATTTCATCAGCTTAATATATATATATATATATATATGTATATCCTTAATAAACCTAACACCAAATCTATACAAATTGTTCTTATAGAGATAAAACAAATAAGCAATACTTGTTAACTAAGGGCGATAATAATCATTCGGATGATCGCTCATTATACAGCAAGGGCCAATTGTGGGTTGAACGAGAAGACATTCTGGGTCGCGTTCGTGGGTAAGCCAGGATTATATACTCTATGGCACAAATATGGATCTAAAATGTTTTGAACATATACATAATTAATATTTCTATTTTAGATACATACCAAAGGCTGGTATGGCCACCATCTACATGAACGAATCGCCAAAACTAAAGTATGCAGTTTTGGGTGTATTGTGTCTTTTTTCACTTGTTTCAAACGAGTAGCCACATAATGTTAGTAGTCAAAATAGCCACTTTTTCTAAATATGCTAATTTTACAATTTAAATACATATTAATCTCTACACAAGACTAGTTAATATGGTGCTAATTACACAGTACCCTATGTTTAAAAAATTAGGGTCAATTATTATCATCGGAAAATTGGCCTATTTAAGCTTTTGCAAATTTTGTGAGCCAAGCCCCATAACAGCGCTATGAATCAGGGCTATAAATTATAAAGATATTGGAAAAAGGATGCAATAATGGTAGACAAATGTATCAAGATCCTAAAACTATAAATTCGGCAAGATGAGTTCAGGAATAGCAGCAGCAGTATCTAAGGCAAAGTCAGTCTTAAGAAAGGAGATGAAGAAGAGACTTTCTGGATTATCCAGTGCACGAATTATTGATCAGTGCAAGTATACCAAACAGATAGCGCAAACTTTAAACTAAAATAGTTGACTCTTCAGCTCCATTTTTAACAGAAAAGGCTCTAATAATGTTATATTTTATAGCCAACAAGGTGGCATCTTTAGTTCAAAATCTCGAAGCATATAAGAATGCCAAGAACATCAGCATTTATATCAGCACAGAAAAAGAGCTTGGAACTGATACGCTAATACGCGATATACTTTCCAGTCCTGATAAATCGTGTTTCATACCAAGATGCAATGGAAAGGTCATGGACATGGTCAAGATAGCATCTATAGAGGATTATGAAGGCCTACCGAAGAACAAATGGGGAATTCCTGAACCCAAGCTTGATGAAGAAAGAGAGACATGTTTTGATAGCAATGCAGGAAAGCTCGATCTAGTATTGATGCCTGGTCTTGCCTTTGATAAAGAAGGAAACAGGTGCGGCTATGGAAAAGGGTACTATGATACATTTTATTCAAAATGCGTCGA
Organism: Mycoemilia scoparia; assembly: GCA_027575805.1. Taxonomy (NCBI): domain Eukaryota; kingdom Fungi; phylum Kickxellomycota; class Kickxellomycetes; order Kickxellales; family Kickxellaceae; genus Mycoemilia; species Mycoemilia scoparia. The sequence goes on along the minus strand of JANBPU010000027.1, from coordinate 85,955 downwards.
AAGGTATGGAAGCCCACCCAAATTTGTTGCTTTGTGTTTGGAAGAGCAAACTGTAGACTCCGTTCCTCATGATCACTTTGATCAAAAGCCAGATCTCATCATCTCCGAAAGTGGTCCAATTTGGAAGAAATCAACTGACTGATAGTATACCAGGAGATAACTACATTCATTTAAAATCTTTATTGTTTTTATGAAAATTTGCGCTGTTTTTAAAGGATAAAATCTAATTGGTTTTTAGTCAAAAATAATTTATAAAGCTATGTAATTTGGGTGACTATTTTTGAAGGGTGACCATATGCTAATAAGTGGTGATCGCTCATTTAGCTGGGATTGCCCCTATAGTCTTTGGCCGCCAAAAGATACCCTGAAAAAATTACCAGCCATTTGGTAGATATTTATTCCTTGATATTGAGTAGTGATTTAACCAAGTACGTAATGTTATGTGTAAATGTCAGCTATTTAATGGATATATCGATTCATGAATTTACGGTGAAAGTCGGAACGAAGCATATCATTTACAAATCGCCTTTTTGGTTTATCGTCTGTGCCGCTTGCCTGGTTTTTGAATACAACATCATCATCCCACCTCCGCTTAACCGAGAAATCCGGTTGTTGGGTTAAAAGTGGGTTGCCGCTGGCTGCTTTTAGTTGATTTTCCTCTTCTTCCTCCTCCAATCTTTGTTGTTCCTATAATTCAAATGATTATGCTAATATATTATAACAGGTTGTTTGGACAAGCACTTGGAGTTTGCAAGTTCAATGTATATACCTTTCGTGCTTGCTGTTCTGCCCTTTCACGTTTTATTTTTGCTAGCTCTCTCATAAGTTCCTCTGTTTCATCGTCATCATCATCATCACTACTTGACTCTGACTCGCTTTAGAGTTAAGTCAAAATAAAGTTACAGTTGTCAATCATTATAGTCCAAAAATATACTTTTGCTATCATATAGTCAATGCAATACTACTTACTCTGTTTCACTTTCAGGATCATCTTCTTCCTCGCGTTTAGCCATTTCAATAAATTTACGTTTTTCTTCTTGTAACTTCTGGTCACTCTTAAAATCTAAAAACCGCTTTTCAGAATTATCGGCTTCATTCTGGAATAATTCTTGGCGCATTTCTTCAGTGCTTAGTTCATACTCGGCACCTTGACCAGGTTTTCTATAAATTATTTTCACAAGTTGAGTTTCCATTTCAATATTGTTTGTCTTGCGATTAGTTGAATAAACAAACGATTGCAACTTACCTGAACTTGAGTTTTGTATGGCTTGGCAATGCCTTAGCGCTGATTTGCAAAGAGGGAGCGGCATTGGTCCTGCCTCTTGCGGGATCTAGTGTTGGGCGGGCAGCTGTGGTCATGATGCTTATATATATCAACAGAAATGAGTTAGTGATACAATAATAGCTATATTTTTTGCTGAAATGGTAGTAAAAATATATTAATAGACTTGGGGTATTTATGGGATATCAATTTTAATTACCGGTCTGTAAATTAATTGATTTCTTGGTGTCAGTATAGGTTTAGGACCTTATGCCAAGCAAGCCACCCACATAACCCCACTTCTCTTTTGCTTGACATCACGCAGTAATACTTTGTGTTTTAGAATATATATATATATATATATTAGGGATGGACGACCTTAAAGGCCTTAACTGGGGGAATTCGAATTCAACAGCAAAGCCGAATGGCTCATCTCTTCCTAGATTTTCAGAAGCCGCTACCAACAAGACGCCTAATTCAACAGCCACAAGAATGAAGGCTGGTGGTACTAATTCATCAGGCTCAACCAAGAAATCAGATCCTTTTAGCAACCTCATATCCTTCGATAACACTCCTGGCAAGGAGCTGAGTAACCTATCGCTCAACGAAAGACAGAGACTGAAGGACAATGACTCCAGATCTCAAGGCACCTATAGCCCTACATCACAGGTCGATGCAAAGGAAATCGACCAGCTTGCCATCTTATCAGGTATCAGTTCTACAGTTCGCCCGAGTACAAGAAATAACAATTCTAGCAATGATATTTGGGACTTTGACCAATTGTATAAGCCAAAAAATAACGAGCCTGTAGGAAATAGTACGCCACCAAAAAACTCGAAAACTCTAGATTTTGACCCATTATCACAGATAGAATCAGAGCGTGGAACCAGAACCCCATCTGCTCAGATAAAAATCCCACCTAATAGTGCAGATATAATCCCCTCTGAGCTATCTCCTATTCCTATGGATGAGGATCCAATTCCTGAAACTCGGCCCACACCCCCGCCTAAGCCCAAAAATCTACGGAGTAAGGACATTTCTATAGACAGCAAGATAGCTAGAATCATGCAGCATGGATTTGACTTTGATCAGGCCAAAACGGCTCTTAGCATGTCCAACAATAATGTCATAGACGCAATGGATTTACTTATAAGGCAGCAGTCAGAAGTAGATAGGTTGAGTTCAAATAGGAATTCTACAAAAACGACGTATAATAATAGACAAACACACCCAGTTTCAGAAAAGAGAGATGGGCTACTCTCCAGTAGACAACAACACACACCAAATCGCAGATACTCCGACAGCTCTGACGAAGGATGGGGGATGAAGGGTGTGAACTCTGATGCAATTGGTAATTCCGCTGACAAATTTATGACTGCTGCAAATGAAATCGGAAATGCGGTATGGTCCCAAGCCAGTACATGGTTCCAAAAAGGAAAGCAAAAGATACAGGAGTATCAGGAGTCGCTTAAAAATGACGATCTCGGAAGATCTTTTGACAGTACAAAAAATATCTCCAGAAATAACTATTCATCTTCTGAAGACGAGATGTATGTGTCTTCCAGGAGACGGGCACAACATTCAAAAGCATCGAATCCTCGCTTGGGTAGTCAGCAACGAACAAGCGCTGGCTTCTATAGTGATGCTACCTCACCCAGGCATCATGACTCGACTATCAGTTCGGTAAAAAGCAGGTATAAAATACAATCCCGTGAAGAGGAGCTTTACCAAACTAGATCTGATATGGATGAACCTATTATTGACTTTGGGGATGAAGCAGCCTATCCTAAACCTAATGCCAAGACTTTCAATAGAACCCAGTCAACTCAAGCTAGTAGAAGTTACCAACGACCAAACCCCCAAGTGGCTCCTAGACAGATGCCTCAAAAAGTCCCCATTCCCTCGATTTCAAGCACAGCCATTTCTTCTGCGTCAACACAAAAGAATGCTGCCAATGAGCAATTCAAGCTTGGAAACTTTGCCAACGCAGCAGAGGGTTACCAGAAAGCTATCAACGCAGTTGGGGACACGTCATTGCACCCATATCTAATTATTTTGTACAACAATATTGCACTTTGTCAGTTAAAGAATGGCGACTCAAACGCAGCAATTGAAAGTTGCACAAGGGCACTCCAGATATGCAAAAAATATAGTGCAAATGTATCAGAGAACATTGCCCCCATCGGCGAAACTGTTGACTTCCGTCTTCAGCAGGTTAAAGCGCTTCAACGTCGCGCCAGTGGATATGAGGCATTGGAGAAATATAAGCAGGCAGCACAAGACTGGGACACTATCACCAAATCAGGCATTTCTGACTCGCGTTTGATATCACAAGCCCAGTCCAGCCTCGTAAGATGCCAGAAGGCCCTTGATCCAAGGAAAAATCCAAGCGGCGACACCTTCAGCAATGGACTTTCACAGCGTCCGCCAAAGCCAGCAATTCATCGCAAACCAGCCCAAAGACCCACAACAAAACTCGATGTCAATGAATCGATTGGCGTAGCAAAAATCAGAGACATAGAAAAGCTAAAGGCAGCAGAAGAAGCAGAACAATTTGCCCAGTCGGACTCAGTTGATGACGAAATTAAGGCATGGAAAGAGGGGAAGCAGCAAAACTTACGTGCACTCCTTTCTACTCTTCATACGGTAATCCCTGAGTGGAAGGTTGTTGGTATGCATGAGCTTATCGAGCCCAATAAAGTCAAGCGGACATATATGCGTGCTATAGCCAAGACACATCCAGATAAACTATCAAAGGGCATTGACATACGAACAAAAATGATTGCTGCAAGGGTATTTGCGACCATCAATGAAGCATGGGATGTCTTTAAGGCCCAGAATAACATTTCTTGAGCACCTTGCGACCACCATATATATAATGGGCATTTAATATACTTTTCTCCATTCATTATGCTTTCACGACTTTACTAATAATAGGCAGGCCATTTTTAATGAATACGCCTAAAGCACCCTGGCCTTTTAGACCATGTTTTAGTGGGTTGAGTTTAGCTAAATATACATGAATTGTATGTTTCGTTTGTATGAACTTGTACTATTAACTTGAAAGATGAGATTGGATTAAACAGTATGGTACAAAAAGATGTAAACGGGAGGGTATAGTTTGATCGTCGATGGGCAATCAGCCTATCCGATGAGCATGGTATTGTATGTGTATATATGTATTACAGAGGTTCGCCCGATAGTCCAGCATACTAACTAAAAGTCAACCGGCTCTGGTGTAAATGTAACAACTTGGCCGTTTGGCAGCTTCGAAATGGCCAAGGGCAGTCCAAGTCTTGGGTCGACTTCTGCCTTTTCTACGGGCGCAGCAATGGCGGCAACAACGAGGGCAGTGAAAACGGCAAGAACGGCGCAATTCATCGTGTTTATCTGGAGGTGGTGACAGGCGATCGAGTGTTCTGGATTAAAATGACAATGGGAGGAAGCGGTGTGCTGGTGCCTTTCTAAAACATCCCTCCCAGGTGCTGCTTTTATAGGTTTTGGACGCCCTTCATGCCAAGGCTTAGATTTAGCATACAATCGAGCAGCCATGACTTAAATCTACCACATTCTGGTTTATATTCTCAGGAATGCTTATGATGGGTATAAAACATAAGACCATCACCATATGCTTAGAAAAGTCGTGTCTTTTGGGTTTCTGGATCAAAAGGTGGGAAAGGAGCTTGGATTTGATGTGCATTTCAATCAGTAGATTCCGACTCCTGATTTTCCCAATACTCTTTTTTAAAAGATCAGCCATTTACTATGAAAGCAACACATAAAAAAGATTAAGGCTTCTACAGCAAGTATGTAATTTATTGTACTTCACATTCTTTTATAGCATTGTGGTCTTTCGACAAGGGCCAGTGGTTATAAAATCTAAGAAGGCCAAGATCTAAATATTAGTGCATTAACAGCAGAGCTACCACGCCTCTTTCAATTGCAAATGACTGTAGCTACAAAGCCTTAGAAAATGTCTTTAGCCAATACTTCCAAAGAAATTTCCAATCACTATTAAAAAAATAATACGGCTCTACTCTGAATCGAACAAAAGAGACTAAAACCAAATCATTGTTGTATCTCAAAGTATCAAGAGTAGTTGGAGGTAGTTAGTTTAAATTGTTGATAATAATGGATCTTTTATTATAGAGGGGTGACAAAATGATAGTGTATCGAAGCTAGAAAGGAAAAGTCTGTAGAGACAAGATCTGGGATTTATGAAAGCACCACCAACATATCTCATCTTTGTGATAAGCACAAGACAAGGTCAAGCCTGAAATATTTACTTTGACGATTTTGATGTCATCTTTTCGTCTTCCTGGATCAGTTCCTGTATTAACCGCTCACGTTCAGCTTCCTTCAACCTTGCTGCTTCTTCAATAATATCTTTGTCAGCATTTTTTGTTGATTCTAGGCATGTTAATTTATCATGGCAAATGCGGCTCATTTCTTCACGAAGTTCGCGTTGTCTAAGGTTTCCAACCATTTCGGCCGCTACACGCAGGATTATGGCACTCCAGCCGGGCTGGATGGCTTCGGCTTCTTGGACAATATCAAGCATCTCTGCTTCGAGATCAGTCTCGGCAGCGCTGAATTGATGTAGCAAGTCGTCGGCAATAGCGCCAGACTTCACGAGACTGGCCAGTGGCTGTTTGTTGGTCTGTATTTCAAGTGCCCTTATCACATCGGTCATTGCTCTCCTAAGAAGGGCAGCCTTAATAGCACCATCTGACACAGCTTCTGGATTAGACTCACGGAGGGCTTGCAAGTCATAATATAGATCACGCTCTTTGTGTTCGGGATACCAGGCCTCAATCTTGGATAAGGCTAAAATTATAGAAAATGCCAAGTTCAAATTTAGACAATGGCACAAGCTTTTATGTTGTGTAGATGGCTGTATTGGCATCTAGAGGCTATTACATACCTATAGCTTTTCTCTTGTGATAGTAGTGAACGAATGTGCCAAAGACAATTCCCCATCCAATGACATAAATTGCCAAAACTATTGTATTAGAGGCCATTTTACAAGGCGGTATAAAGTCGTGAGTAGTCCTTAGTATTGGTCGGCAGATGAGAGTAGCAGATGCTATTGAAAATGTGTATGAAAAAAATAGAGAGAGATGAGTGAATAAAGACGCAACGATACCAGCAGAGGCAGCAACCAAGCTTTATTGTAAAAGAGTTCAAAATAGTAAGCAAGCCACACCCATAGAATACGCACATTGACACCTCCCTCATCCCCCTAGAAACGCACAACTACAAGGAACATTGCTCTAATAATTGGAATTTAATACTGTGATATTTTTGCCACCAATCAATAATCGCCAAACCAACTAATCATAAGGCTTAAACTATGCACTGGTTTTGTTATTACTACTCCTACTTTCGTGTAAACTCGAATTTTCAAAGCAATTTACAAGGTACTAAAGGTTCATATCTGTGATGACTTACTGCTAATCCCGCTTTTCTTTCTAATACATTGCATATTTGTAAATTATTCTTAAATACATATATCATTTTTATATATATACCAGCAGACCTTTAAATTTGGCATTCTTTCTGTATAAAGACAATTTCGTTTTTGGAAAAGGTAACACGTTTTGACGATATATTTATACAATTATATAAACAGCTGGTGTTCAGTGGCATCGCGCATATGAGGACTTGGCAAGTAAACAGCTCGACCGCCTAGTTCCGTGTTTCCAACTGCTGCTAACATTTTCAGACTATATCTGTTTGCTTATGTATATATATATATATATATATATGGTGGGTAGATTTCTAAAAGATCAGGCTGCTGCAATGGTTGATAAAGACAGCTTCAAAGTTGATAAAATCCCAAAGGTCGTGGATCCCCAGCTAGAAACTGTAGAGCAATGGGCAGGGTAAGCCACCATAACACCCATTTATCAAAATAATAGTAATTTTTGCTGCGTCTACTATTAAAAGTGTAAAGCCACATATGAAGCAGCATTATAGATAGTAACACATCATTCTGATACTATGTAAATTAGACAGATACCTATAGCCGAAGGAAATGACGATGATTTGATGTTCTTTTGGCTCATTTCCAACTCCACTAACCATAACAACCAAGACTCGTTGGTAAGACCAACTTTAATTGCTTTTGTATTATATAAAAATAAGACAACAACATACTAATTATAGATCTATAAACTTTTAGGTTATATGGTTAAATGGTGGACCAGGATGGTAAGTTGAACTGAGTTTCGGTATTATGTACAAGCCAGCAAGATCAGTAATATTTTCATATCTAACAACACATCATTAATTCGATGCCTGAAATTAGCACTAGTATCGATGGTGTGATTATGGAGAATGGACCATATTTGTTCAAGGACGACGAGCTGCATTTGAGACCATACGCATGGTCGTCCCAAATGGATGTACTCTATATCGACCAGCCATTTGGAACCGGAATGAGCGTTGCAAATAAGACTTCATACGTAAAGACGTTTGTTAATGGTAATGATAATCTCATGAAATTCATGGAGAGGTTCTTTAACATATTTTCCGAATACCGGGACCGCAAGCTATATATTGCTGGCGAGAGCGAAGCTGGAACATACTTGATCTATTTTGCTGATGCGGTATTGAAGATGCCAGCAAAAAATAGGTACAATCTGCAGGGTGTTCTGATAGGCAATGGTTGGATCGACGGGTTTACGATGTACCAATCATATCCAGCTATGGCCGAAGAGGCTGGAGTTCTTACTGATGAGGCCAAGAAAGCCATGTACAAAGAGATTAACAAATGTGTGGCAGAATATAATAAAGCTCCTCAGCCAGTGCATGTCGATGCATGCGAACAAATTCTAAATACGTTTTTGATGAACTATGGACCATCACCAGACCTTTGCTACAACATGTATAATCTGGATCTCAATGATACAAAGCCTGCCTGTGGAATGAATTGGCCTGAATCAGTTGGAAATATGACATCTTATATGAGAAGGCCTGATGTTCACAAGGCTCTTAACCTTCATGAAGGAAAAGTTCCTGAAAGGTGGGTCGAATGCAATAGAGATGTCAGCGTAAGTTTGTTGGGGGACAAGAGTAAACCATCCGTTCAGATGCTTCCAAGTGTTCTTGAGTCCATCCCTGTCCTGCTCTTTGTTGGTGATAGAGATATAGTATGCAACCATATTGGCATAGAATGGATGATTGGTAATCTGACATGGAATGGAGAAAAGGGATTTGTGACAAATGAGGGACAATCGTGGTTCGTTGATGACAATCAAGCTGGCATTTATATTAGCGAGAGAAACTTGACATATGTCAGGATATATAATAGCAGTCATATGGTGGGTGTTGATCATCCAAAAGAAATGCTCGACATTCTTACTCGGTTTACTGGTGCTTCGACCGATACTATCCGCTTCAAGTCTGAGCTAAAACAAATCAACTTTTCAAAGAATACAAAATCATCGGATGAAGTTGGCGAGAATTCAGGAAACAACAAATTCTTGCTACTTTTACTGCTACTCGCGCTAATTATTATTGGAGGTCTTGGCTGGTGGTACCGTAAAAGGCTGGTCTCGTGGATAAAGAGCTGCAGAGGCTCGAAAAAGACTGCCTTCCCTCTGGGCGGATCCAGCGAACGGACACTTGAGAATGACCAAGAACATGAGCTGGAAAGCATTCGCCCTCACCGAGAAAGTAATGAAAATCCATTCAAAATATATGATCCAAATGACTTTGTAGATGATGATGGCATTGATGACGATGATTCAGATCTAGGAAATGAAACTCTTCGCCGTGATAATGAGTCGCCATCTCATCCACTCCGCCACTAACTATCACTCCAAGCGCAATTTATAAATCATTATCCCCACAACCACGAGTTTTATAATACATTTATCTATTTATACTTCATAATTATCATACATTCCCTTTTTTGTCGTCCTGTACCAAATATCAGAGTTTTATAGGTATTAGTTGCATTATAATTATCGGTCATAAACCATGCTTTGACCAAAGATCAGCATTCCATTTCTGCTAAAACCCACAATTATGCAAGAACATGATCTGATATCATGGGTTCGATCAGAGGACACATACAGTAACCCTACAACAACTGTTTACAAGTCTAGTTCATTGATCTCACTGTATCGCGCCAACCCTATAAGGTTATAAAACTCGTATATATAATGGCTGACGCATTACCTCCAACCCAGCCACCCAAACGCCAAGAGCGCAAAATTTGCCACAAAGCGCGCGATGACTATTACAAATGCCTTGATGATGCAGGATTTGATTTTCCTGAAAAAGCAGGCAGCGTATGCGAAGATTTCAAAAAGATCATGTACAAAGACTGTCCTAGCTCATGGGTAAATATAACTATAAATATAAAAGAAACTTTTCTATATTTATAAACCAAAGGAAAGACCGTTATTAACTACACGGACCTATTTTTCTTATAACCTATAGGCCGATTATTTTATACAACTAAGGACACTCACAAAACAGCGTGAAAAGGTCATGGTAGGACCAAAATAACATATCCGAAAAAACATATACAATTTTTATCAAAATAAACCTAAACTAGACTTTACTACATCTCCAAGTTGGAATATTAACTATTTAGTGGCTCCCATCAAAAGTTGACTGAATTTGTGCTTCTAATAATTGCAATAATATGGGCAATAATTTTTGAAGGGTAAATTTTGGTGACCAATGATTATAGGGGACAATCCCAGCTAAATGGATATCCAGTTTTATTAGTAAACATTCACCCTTCAAAAATTATTTCCCATATAATATGCACAACTACATTAACAATGCTTTGGAGTAATGAGTGACAGTTATTTTTTTATAAGGAAAATAAAGCAAACGTAGTCACTATACAAATAAATCAAAACTTGATAGGTACATGGCGATTATAAATATCATAATATTTCAAGATCGCCAGAGTCCATGCACAGCCAATTTATGGCTAATCATTAGTGGAATTCGACAATATACGGGCTAATCCTGACTATACAATAATTATAAAGGTGTGCCTTTTTATTAATAACAAAGGTATATGTTTCGTCTAGTTCTGACTAGATCTGGTGATTGGACCATGGACCTTGATGTCAAGCTGTGGGAGCTGCTTTTCGGCCTTTTCGGGGTTAGTAGGAGATGGGATGAAGCCAACCTTGATGAGATAGGCAAAGTAAAGACCCATCAAGTCAGACATAGAGGGGCAACTAATACCATATGGTTCAAGGATACGGCGAGTGTTTCTGTCATCAAGATCAGCACTCTTTGTAGATGTTGGAAGGTCGTCCAAGACAAAGTGAAGAAGAGGATAGAGGGCACTGTCGGTATGGGACAGAGTGAAGTCCATAAGAGAATCACGCCACTTGATGTAGTCGATTCCAGACACCTGATAACCATATGACTTCATGGAATCAAACATCTCTTGGAAGCGGTAGCCTTCAGAGTTGACAACATGGTATACCATGCTGTCGAGTGCCTTTGGCTGAGAAATGACCTCAACAACTACACTGGCCACATAGTCAACAGGACAAAGGTTGACTACATTGTTCATGTTGGGTGTCTGGCCTAGCTGCATGCATCCCTTTACCAAGCGCCAGATGAAGTCATCAGTGTTGGTAACACCAGAGCGCGAGTCACCAACAACATAGCCAGGTCTGACGATGGTAACTGGAAGACCACGCTTGCGGGCCTCCATAAGTAGCTTTTCAGCAACCCACTTGGATTGACCATAGCCGCTGCGTAGACCATGCTCACTGCCAGAAAGGTCATCAGATTCAGGAACACCAACCTGGTTGTTTTCGCACATGCGCACATAGTAGGGAGTATCTAGGGCAGAAGTACTTGAGACAAACACCAAGGGCTTGGGCGTGTTTCCAGCAGCAGACAGCTTGATGGCCTCAATGGTTCCAAGAACGTTAGGACCACGGAGTTTCTTGTAAGGGTAGACCCAGTGGACAAGAGCACCATTGTGAACTATAGCATCAACTTCTTGGACCAGCTTGTCCCATGTGTTGTCATCAAGTCCTAGCTTGGGCTTTCCTAGATCACCAACTACTGCTTTTACCGCATTGGTTTGAACCCACTCATCCTTCCACAAGAGGTGAGCCTCGGCGGTCTTCTTGACACGATCAAAGGCACCTTCGGGAGAGGTGGCACGAGTAAGGCAGTACACAGTAGCACCTGGGTGGCGGCTCAATAGTCCAGCAAGAATAAACACGCCAAGGAAACCGGTGGCACCAGTAAGAAGGAATGTTGGCCCCTTGGATCCTTCGGGTCTGTTGGTATCAGCAAGCACTGGTGGATAGGCAAGGTAAGGCGATGCAGGGGTAGGAAGCTCGCTCTCGAGAGCCTTGGCTTCACCAGAGTAGTCGAACTCTTCCTCTTCTTCGATAACATCTTCAGTGCTGACACCCTTTGCATCGGCGGATGCAAATCCTCCAGGACCCTCACCAAGACTGATTTCGCTGGACATAGCATCGAGAGCAGCGGCCATACCTCTCAAAGTTGGCTGCTTGAAGACAAGGCTTAGAGGAGCATCAACAGCCATCTCCTTGCGAACTTGGAAGATCATACGAGTAGCCAAGATTGAGTGACCACCCATATCAAAGAAGTTGGCAGTTGGTTCGATCTCAAGAGTAGGAGGCAACTCAATAACCGTAGCCCAGATCTCACAAAGAGTACGTTCAGTTGCAGAGAGCTTGTCATAGCCGGGGCGCTGTTGGTCTTGACCTTCAGCGTTGGTGCTGGATGGCTGAACAGAGGAAGATCTGAATAATGGTGTATCAGGGAATGGAAGTGCTGCCTTGTCGATCTTTCCGTTTGGTGTTAAGGGCAACTTCTTCATTGGAACAAAGACACTGGGAACACTGTACGAAGGCAACTTCTGTTTGAGGTACTCTCGAATGTTATCTGTAAGCTTCTTGTGGCCAGGATCATCGACGCGCTGTTGTTCCTCTTCGTTAGGGACAATGTAGGCAACGAGCGTCTTTTCTTCATATTTGTCACGACGAACCAGTGTCACATTGGCACGAATCTGGGGATGCTGAGATAACATGTTATTGATCTCACCAAGTTCAATACGGAAGCCACGGATCTTGACTTGGTCGTCAATACGCCCAATGCACTCAACATCACCATCTGGACGATACCTCCCGAGATCACCGGTCCTGTACATACGATCACGAGGCCCCAAGTAGAACTTGATGCTGCTTGAGTCTACAGGATCAGCAGTGAGAATGTCGGTTTTGCGGAACCAGTTGTTGACGAACTTAGCCTTGGTTGCCTCTTCTAAGCGAAGATATCCTTCAGCCAAACCACCGCTACGGACATAGATTTCGCCTACCTCACCAACACCACAGAGACCACCATGGCCATGACGATTGACAACAATAAGTTGGACATCCTTCATGCCGCGACCAGCGGGAATGACATCCTTAGCTGATTCCAGGAACGAGGGCTGCTCCGATCTTGGTGGAATTGGACAGTACGATACAGCGCGCTGTGTTTCAGTTGTACCATACATGTTGACAATTGTACAATTGGGTGCAAGACCCTGGAGTCTGTGGCAGTCACGCTTGGTCAACAAATCGCCAACAAAGAATGCATGTCGGAGGTTAGAGATGTTGGCTGTAGCATTGGCAGAGAGAAGCTGACCCATAGCTGGTGTAAGGTGAGTAATGGTGATACTGTTCTGAGCCATCCACTGGGCAAGTTGGCCAGGAATTCCAATATCTTCGCTAGTAGGGATATAGAGCTCTGCCCCGAAGAATGCGGGAGTAAACACATCCCTCTGGATGGGGTCGTGAGCAATCCCTGAAAGCATAGTGAAACGGGACTTTTCGGTGATGTTAAACTGCTCTCCCATCCATGGGTAGAAGTGAGTCAGTGAGTAGTGACGTCCACGGACACCCTTGGGTATACCCGTACTTCCGCTTGTGAAGGAGAGGGTTGCTACAGAGTCCGGGCCAACCTCAACTAAGTCCCCTGTGGGATCATTGATCGAAGCCTCGACTTCGCTTGCAGCCTTCTGCAAGACATCCTGACCATTGCTGGATGAAAGGATGCCGCCATGTATATCACCGCTGTCCTGGATAAACAGGGCAGGCAAGACACATACAACATCAAGCTCATCATCAGCGTACTTTTGTACTTCTTCAGAGAGGGTTCCGGCCTGCTCGATGATGACCAATCCACGGGGCTTGGCTACTGAGAGATAGATGTTCTGTCTAGCTGGTGGGTAGGCAGGATCGATAACACTGTAAGTAGCACCAGCCATCAAGACACCAAGAATTGATATGACAAGATCAACTCCTCTGTATGCATAAACCACGACCACGTCTTCTCTCTGAATACCGCACTGTTGTAAGTAGCGACTTACAATACGAGCTGCCTTGTAGATCTGCTTGTACGTGAAAGTACGAGATACGAGCTTTGTTTTGTTTGAGTTCACAGGATCGGGCCTTAAGACGCTCTCGGTGACAAAAGGTTTGTCTGGATTTGAGGTGGCGTTCTTGACAAAGATCGATGTGATACTACCGGGATAGCTAGACCAGTTAAGATTAGCCTCTGGATCTGGCAAAACGGCACGATCGGCTTCAGTGACAATGTCGAAGTTACCAATATGGTGATCCTCACCAACGACTTGGCCAGCCTGTGTGGCAATAGATGTAGACAATGCAGCGGCAAGGACCTTCTGCAGCTGTTGTCCGATGTGCACGATGCGGTTTGACGAGAAGAGAACCTGGTTGTATGTGATCTGGATCTCGATCGATGGGTAGAGCCTGCGCAATGACTCTGTAGACTTTTGGCGGATAATAACTGTGAGGTCAGTGGCAGCAGTGATTGTTTTGTTTAGGGTCTGCTCATCGGTGTCCGTCTGGTTAAAGAACCTAACCCTGAATAGCGATGAGGGGGCCTTTCTCTCATAGTTTCCACCAGCCGCATCATTTGGACCCGACTGAGCAGTTGTGTTAGTGTTAGAGGCAGCAAGTGCGCCATTTTCTGGACCCTGATTAGTGGTAGTACCTGCAGCAGCTGCTGCAGCCAGATCGCCCAATAGATCAGAAACCAAGATATCGAATGGTATTTCATTTTCTAGGGCCTCCTTTTCAACCTCCCGCACTGTATTCAAGACATCCAAGAATGTATCTGTGGGTTTGACATTGATTCGTAGTACGAGTGGGTTGCTGCTCTCGCTAGAGCTTCCGACAACTATGTCTTCTTCGGCAGTATAGCGGTGCAAAAGGACAACAAATGCAGCTAGTAGCACAGTGAAGGGCGAAGTTGGAGAAGCATCGCCATCGGAGCCAACCTGCTGAGAGGTAAGTGAGAGCTGAAGAACAGCAAGGCCGGATGGGTCTGGCAAAACGAACTCGTGGAGGCCTTCGACGACCTTTAGGGGAATAGGTCTTGGATAGTCAGTTGGAAGTTGTAATTCGGTAGGACTTTGCAAATGCTTGCGCCACTTGGCAAGCCTGGCCTGTATCACGGCTGGGTCGGTGGGAAGAATCGAACTGGCGGTAGCACCAGTAGTAGGAGTAGCTTCTGGCATTTTTCTCAGTAAAGGACAGAAATAAAATCCAGCTAGTATTCTATATAGATAGAGCAAATGCTTGTATGTGGGTATAAGACTATCACAGTGTGACAAGCTAAGAATAACGGTAGTATGTATAGTTCAAACCAATGGTGTGGTATAGTACAACACAAAGGGCACCAAAGTAAAAGATAATAATAGATAGCAGAAAAGATATTGCAAAAGAAAAATATCTTGTGAGTAAAGTTTTTGTCTTGACATGGGAGAAATATGGTTTGGGTACCTTGAGCTTTTTATAACTAAAAACGATCAAGGAAACCATACCATACACGCTTTCATCACAACTACGTGTATCTCTGTTTTTCGTAAAAGATACTCCTTGGATGAGGGTTTCTCACTTCATCAGCAATTCTGCTTGTGAGTCACGGCTGTGCTCAAATTAACATTCACAACCCAAACCCCATCATCTCAGCAGCCCCACCAGTGTGCGTATAAAATATGCAAATACAGGTCATACCCAATGGTTTTCAGTGAATCATCACATTTCCAGCAAGAGTTTTCCCGATTCATGATAGGCCCAAAACTCTGCGATCTGGTTGTGCAACAACATTTAAACTGCCTGAAAGGCTAAATCAATTTTGACTAGTATAAATTATTATAAATGTACGAAAGGAAAAAACAAAAATACAAATTAATGACTTGGTTTCCAACGGCCACAGTCAGTCTAAATAGATTCGATCTTAAAGATGGATGATATATAGAAAATAGATGTATAAACAAGGCTGAGATGCGAATGAATACAGAGCTTAGAAGTCATCGTTAAGAGTGAAGACATCGCTCCTGTTTCCGGTGCCCTGAGCCTGGTTCATGGTCACGCCGGCCTTCTGGTAATCAGACACCCGCTTCTCAAAGAAGTTGGTCTTTCCTTGCATCGAGATCATGTCCATGAAATCGAATGGGTTGGCAGAGTGGTAGTGCTTGGGCAAGCCGAGGGCTACCAACAAACGATCAGCGACGAACTCAATGTACTGCTTCATGAGAGTAGCGTTCATGCCAATGAGGGAGACTGGAAGGGCCTCAGTAAGGAATTCTTGCTCAATGACAACAGCCTCAGTGATGATGTTGAGAACAGTCTCAGCAGGAGGTGGGTTGTTGAGATGGTGGAAAAGAACGCAAGCAAAATCGGTGTGGAGACCCTCATCACGGCAGATGAGCTCGTTGGAGAACGTGAGGCCGGGCATGAGACCACGCTTCTTTAGCCAGAAGATCGAAGCAAATGATCCAGAGAAGAAGATACCCTCGACAGCAGCGAATGCTGTGAGACGCTCGCCAAAGGATGCATCAGCGCTTTCGATCCAGCGAAGAGCCCAGTCAGCCTTCTTCCTAATGCAGGGGATATTGTTGATTGCATTAAAGAGATAATCGCGCTCCGTGGGATCACGAATATAGGTGTCAATAAGGAGGGAATAGGTCTCGGCGTGGATGTTTTCGATCATAATCTGGAAACCGTAGAAGCAGCGGGCTTCAGGAACCTGGACCTCAGTGGAAAAGTTTGATACAAGATTTTCATTAACAATGCCATCTGAGCCAGCAAAGAAGGCAAGGACGTATTTGATGAAGTGACGCTCGTTATCGTTGAGCTTGTTGTCCCAGTGGGTCATGTCGTGCGACAGGTCGATTTCCTCAGCAGTCCAGAAGGAAGCCTCGGCCTTCTTGTACATTTCCCAGATATCGTGCCATTTGATGGGGAAGAGGACGAAGCGGTTAGGGTTGTCACGAAGAAGAGGCTCGTTTTGGTCAGCCTCGCGTTTGGAAAGCTTATTCTCGGCAGCAGCGGCCTGCTGTTCCTTGGTCAAAGGAGTTGTGGCGATGGGTGTGGAGAGCTTGGAGTCCTGGATATTGGAAACCTGGGAGTTCATTTTGTATATGATGTGAGTGGAGATATGTTATATATGCGGGTGAAGGTATATAGATAGAATGCGGGTTGCTAATGCAATATATTAGTTCGATTGCGGGCAGAGGTGTTTGTAGTGTGTGTAGGGAAAAGAATAGCTAGTTGTTCTCTGGAGCTTTAATCAGATGCAAGAAGTGTGTTGCTTTATATAGCTTGAAAAACTCTTATATTGTGTGTTTTTTCTTGTCCACACCACACACACACACACGCCTCTGCTTATGTTCAGCTCAACAATATTTTACTCTGCCACCGCACACTGGCAAAGCTACTATTGAAAGGCTACCGCTTCTGCACACAAACCTAAAAACCGGGTGTTCCGAGAGGCCAATAAAGTCCAAGTAAACCGTGCCGTGTTCGTGAAGGAGTCGTGTTTCTTCTTTAAAGATGTTTACTAAAGTTAAAAAAGGAAAGAGAGACGCCAAACGCCGCGTTTAAACACGAGAGACGTGGAAGTGTGCAGCGAAAAAGAACAATTACTTGCAGCAGTTGTGTCATAGAAACCTTTTTTGCTGTGCCAAAATACCCATCATTTGACTGGCTGAGCCGCTACCAACTCTGATAGGCTCAACCAAACTTGCCAATGCAAATGATCCTACACGCAGTTTTTGTCCTTATCTTGGCTGATTTTTGAGTCAATTATGAAGCAGCGAGCTATGGTCATTACAGGTGTGTTGATTATGATCACTGCTGTTTACTGCAAGCACACCCTTAATAATACAACCACCATTCTTACTAAAACACTGATAATCAGATATAGCTTGGCTAGGAAATTCCGAGCAGTTACTAATGTGCTGAAGCAGAATTACAAATGGCAAGCTCTCCATCGAAAGGGAACAGACTGGTACATCCATATATCCCCTGCAAATCAGCTCATAAGCCATACATTTTAGCTGGAGCCTGGCAGATTATTGGCTGCTATTCAAGGCATCATTCTGGTACACCTTCAAAGGAGACTCTGCCAAATGCATTAATAATGATAGTGATAATAATTCTGGGCAAGTCATAGGTTGAAGTATAGTTATTGTACATAAGGTTCAAAGTAAAGCTAAAGAAAAGCACATGCTATATTATGTTTAACGTTCCCCAATGTAGCCATCACGCTCAAGAAGAAGGACGATTTCATGGACAATCTGCGAGATTGGTGTCTGTGTTGGGTCGACGCGCAAGTCGGGGTTCTTGGGCTCTTCATAGACATCGTCGATGCCAGTGAAGCCCTTAATCTCGCCAGCTTGGGCCTTAGCATAGACACCAGTACGGTCGTTCTTGATGCACTGCTCAAGAGATGTAGCGACGTGGACCAAGTAGAATCCACCCCACTTGCTGATGGTCTCCTTAGCCTTGTTTCTGGCCTCTTCATATGGAGCAATTGGTGCGGCAATGCATGCACCACCAGCACGGGTAAGTTCGCCAGAGACGAAGCCAATGCGGCCAACATTGATATCACGCTCGCGCTTAGTAAAGCCAAGTTCGGATGACAACTCGTGCCTGATGGTTTCACCAAGAAGCAGCGTGACGCTACGCCCACCCTCTTGGTTAAGAGAAACCTGCAAGGCACGGGCGATGGCCTCCTTGCCAGAAGCGTGCAGACCAGTCAGGAAGATCGTAAAACCTTGCTTGTGGCGTGGTGGGTTGGCCTCGCGAAGGATCCGGACGACCTCAGGGTAAGAGAACCATTCGGGGATGGGGGCGCCGGTCTTGAGACGACGGCGAAGCTCAGTTCCAGAAATGTTAAGAGTCTTTACACCTTCTGGCACTTCATTGACGGGCTGGTATTCATCTGTGTCGGGCAAGTATGTAAGCATCTGGAAGGGTACGACCTCAATGTCGAGTTCTGATGTGAAGCTGAGAACAAGATCCTGGGCCTCGTATGGGCCATAGAAGTCTTCGCCCTGGCTGTTCTTTCCTGGGCCAGCGTGGTCACGCCCAACAATGAAGTGGGAAGCACCAAAGTTCTTTCTGATAATGGCGTGCCAGACGGCCTCACGAGGTCCTCCCATGCGCATAGCCAAAGGAAGAAGAGAGAGCATAGCCATTCCGTTGGGGTACTTAGGCATGATAGCCTTGTAAACACGGACACGAGTAAAGTGATCGATGTCTCCAGGCTTGGTGAGACCGACTACTGGCTGAATGAGAACATTGGCATGGCGAGATCTGGCGGCACGGACGGTCAACTCGCGGTGGGCACGATGCATTGGGTTGCGGGTCTGGAATGCAACAACACGGGTCCAGTTAAGTTTCTTGAAATGGGCACGAAGTTCTGCGGGCGATCTGCGATCAGCAACATAGTCGTAATGCTGGGGCTCAGAAACGGCCTGGACAGATCCACCAACGTAGAAATCTTGAGTGTGATCCCAGAGGTATGAGACAGAAGGGTGGGCCTTGTCGTTAGCTCCGTAAACCTTTATGGCCTCGCGCTCCTTGTCGGGCTGGTAGGTGTCGCTGACTGTGAGGATGGCCAAGGCTTGGTCATTTCGTGGATCGCGTAGAGTAATCTGTGCGCCAGGCCTAATGCCAACCTCAGCGATCTTTTGTGAAGATACATCAAGGTAGATTGGGATTGTCCACAAAGTTCCATCGGCCAAACGAAGGGTTTCGACAACGCTTTCGTAGTCCTTCTTGCCCAAGAAACCTTCAAGAGGAGAGAATGCACCGTTGAGAATGAGCTCGAGATCGCAGAGTTGGCGCTCGGTTAGAGTGATATGTGGGAGTGTTTCGGCCTTGGCCTTGAGTTCTTCTTGGATCGAGGCATCGCGCTGATGCAAGTCCTTAAGGACACCACCGTGGGGAGTATTGGCCATTGTTGGTTGTTGTATTAGTGACAGAGAAAAATGGTATTAATGAAGAGATAAGGAAAAGAAATCTAAGGGGATGTAACCTATATGGCTGTTATTTCAAATCATTACAGGGGGCATTCGCTGGCTTTTATAGATCCACAAAGCAGACATAAGCAGTGACTTTCCTGAAAAGAAAGCCGCTTAATGAAGGCAAGTATCAGAGAGTATGCAATCAAGATCTTGGGATGTTACTTTGGGCGACATATCTGTTGTTAATATAACCGATTGGCAGGCTGGTTCACAGCTCAAAGTGAGCTTTACAAATCCCAGAGTCTACGTCAAGCAGTGTTGGAATCACGCCATCGGATCCGCCCACTCACCAGGATTGCCTCCTGTAAGATCAGGCCAATAAAATGCATAGCTCATACAGATTCACCAGCCATGGCACAAATTGCGCCATCAACCCTGCTAATCCACCCTTTACATAGACATGAAATGTATGGTCATGTCATGCCTTTTCGAGGTGGTTGGTACTAAAACCTCCTGAGTCGAACTTTTAAATGCCCTTTGAGCCAATTTTATAGGCTACTGACAAAGATTGAGGCATCATTGATGTTATCTCTATTTTTTTGGTAAAACAAAGCTATGCAAAAAGTATAATAAAGTGAGTATTCATGAAACTTTAAAAGAAGCTCAGAAAGAGACACACATAATCAGAAAATAGCTACAGTATGTTCCTGACAGATCTAGTTTTTGTGCGATAGATCTGAGACAATCTTTGCAACCTTGTCAGCACTGTTTTCGCAAGATATGCAACGGCGTGGTTTTTCGAGAGCCTCGGCAAGGGGCGCAGGGAGTATGGTCTTGTGGTTGAATGATGGTGTGATCTGCTTCACAGCATGATCAACAGTCTCAACAAACTTGGCTGGGTGTGCAGTTGACAGGCAGACGGTTGTGTATGGTTTTTGGATGCTGTCATCGCTCTCCAGCTCCTTGCGCACGGCCTCTGAAACATAAACGCCTACGGCTGTATGGGGATCGAGTAGGTATGATTCACGCTTATTGGCTGCGTCGGGTATATAGAACTTTCTGATAGTCTCAACGGCAGTAGCATCACGGCAGCTGCCAGATGAGAACACCTCGCGTGCAGCCTTGAGACCTTTCTCGCTTATGCTGAAACGGCCATCAGCTTTTAATTCTTCCATCCACTGCTTCACAAGCTTTCCAGCAGCCTTTTCACGTTCAGCAATATCGAGAGATGTGTCAACCTCATGATCTCTGGCAATGTACCAGATGAAGCGCTCAAAGTTAGAAGAAACAAGAATGTCCATTGCAGGAGATGTTGTGGCCAATACGCCTTCTTCCTTGTTCTTTTCGTAGCTACCGGTACAGAAGAATCTATCAAGGATGTCGTTAGAGTTTGTTGCAACCACGAGCTTAGTTACTGGGAGCCCCATTTCACGAGCATAGAATCCAGCCAGAACATCACCAAAGTTACCAGTAGGAACTGAGAACACAATGTTTGGGTTTGGATTACCATTGCGCACAAGAGTCAAGTATGTGTGGAAATAGTAAATGATCTGGACCATGATACGTGCCCAGTTGATCGAGTTGACGGCACAGAGGTTGTTGGCCTTGTGGAAGTCCTCGCGGCCAAACAATTCCTTTAAGATGGCTTGGCAGTCATCGAATGTCCCATCAATGGCGATGTTATGTACGTTTTCGTCGGGGACAGTGGTCATTTGTGCTTCCTGGATAGGAGAGACACGGCCCTTTGGGAACATGATAAATACAGAAATGCCTTCCTTTCCTCTCAGCCCATAGATTGCAGCGCTAAAATGACAATAGATTATTAAATCGACATCACATATGAGAGTTAGTAAATTAAGTTGTGTTGAGTCACAAAAGTCGGTTATTATTATTATTATTGTGTGTATGTTTCTTTTTAGAGTGAATTTGTTAACACTAAAGGTATATACATGTAGGGATCGGGTAAAAACAATGCAATTTTTGTGTATATTCTGACACAGCTTACCTTCCAGTATCTCCGCTTGTGGCTCCCAAAACAGCCAAGGTCTGCTTTGGTTCTCCCTCTTTCCTTGAGGCATTGCGCTTATCCAAAAAGTATTTGAACAAGTTTCCAAGGAATTGGAGGGCAACATCTTTGAATGCGAATGTTGGACCGTGGAAGAGCTCTAAGATCCATGTGTCAGTTTTCTCATCGAGCTTTACCAATGGAGTGACATCTTTGGTATTGAAGGTAGAAAATGATCGAGTGATGAGGTCCTTCAGATCAACAGTGGGAATATCTGTTTCGCCTATATAATCCCTCGTTATCTCGAAGGCAAGGTCCTGGAAAGAATGGTTGGCCCACTTTTCCTTCCAGTCACTGGGGATCTTTGGGATTGTTTCGGGAACGAATAGACCGCCATCGGGAGCCAAGCCCTGCAAAACAGCGCTCTCAAAGCTGTATCCAGAAGAGTTGCCGCGGGTAGAATGGTATTGCATTATGTGTATCTTTGCAGTATTAAGTTGATCTGCTAGGTGGTCAGTTAGTGATGTAAAAATATGCGAGACGATAAAAGAGCACGCAGTAGTCTGTATGCTTACAGTGTGTAGGTAGTAAAGAGAAAGATAAAGGATATACCCTGGAGACACGGGTCAGGACGATTAAATATGAGCATCTATCTGAAGCTCAATCTTAGTGGACAGCTCTAACACACAAGCTGATGGGGCATTTTGAAACAAGCAAATCTGGTTGGAACTGATTTGGGTGTGATTTTTCTGATCAGTGTTTTATCGCCAGGATCTCCTCCAATCGTGGGTAGGTTAGTATGACTAACATTGGGCCATTTTTGTTGTTATTTCTTTTGTGCATAATGACTCCTTCTGGAGTCAGCTATTCATCCTGTTAGCAAATGAATAAGATGCAGCCAAAAGTGATGGCTAAATTATAATCAACATCAACATAATTTTGTTGACGTTTATGATCAAGGTGGGGCTTTAATCTTCCACGCTTGCCAAATAGTGCCTTGCTATTTATAATAATAATTATTGAGTCTGCGAGTATTCATGATTCTCAGTACTGAATGCTTGGCTGGGTCTCAGCTTTTTGTCAATGTGGTTGGTTCTGCAAGACAGAGCCTAGACTGTATTTCTGCTACCTTACTTCACATTTCACTTTTGCTACTTTCTAAAGGCTGTGCATGCCCCTTTCTTTATGTCGAGGCATAGATACATTGTATGGATCAATATATGCGTGAACAGCCGTCTAGCATTTCCCCTCGTGAGGTTAGTTCCATAAATGGCCTCTCGTCCCCTAAAGGCCTACTCGCCACTACCAACACACGCCCACGTAGCGAAAGGACCTGGAGAATAAATGGTGAATGCGATTCCCCCACTAATGACAAAAGTGAGTTGAAGCAGCCTGTAAAGCAAAGGCAGAGTATACTCCAGAAACCAACACACCCCCAAACAACACCAACAAACAGAGTCACACCATTTATGGCCAAGTCAATTTCTGCTCTAAACAGCGCGCCTTCATATGCGGCTGTGACGTCTGGGGCCAGTCCAAACTCTGGAGGCGCACAGGGAAAAGCCCAGGCAAAGAATATAAATGTGAGCGGGTTTTCTCGCTCAAAATCCGAAATGTCAAATGGCACAGCCGTAGCAAACCTACCACAGCCACAGGCCATTATAGATAACAACAGTAATGGTAGCCAGCATATAATTTCAAGTAACTCTGGTGGAGCCAGCAGTTCAAGACTTGGATATCGTCGAAGGGGGTCAGATACATCCAGAGCAATTGGCCCCCGAGGAAGAACGATGGAGTGGAGCTCAACATACGGGAATGATGGTTTAAATTACCACACCAACATCAACAACCAGATTCACCAAAAGCAGCAACATCAGCAAAACTATCAGCATAGCAGATACAATTCATTGCTAGATGACAAGCTTCATGAGGAAAAGGAGATTGAGGCAGGATCGCATGGGTCCTCGGTGTCGTCTTTGACCATTCCAAATCCATGCGACGCTAGGAGTATTGGCGGGTATCGATACAAAGGAACGAAGAGGCTCAAGTTTAGGTCCAGATGGCTCAATATTGCTGCAGCACCTGATGGGCAGCAGCATGCCGCGATGGTGTGCACAGACAGCCTAATTGCCATTAGTGTCGACGAATTTTCTGACAAAGGAGAGATACATTTCGGCGGAAGACGGCATGACTTTACTTTTGACTTTAAGGATGTGATCTGGGATCCATCAAGATACATCATTACTGGATCTAACAGCGGTGTCATATGTGCGTGGGACCCAGAAAACCCAAGGAATTGTGTCAACAGGCTGGAGAATGCCAGTAGGCCTATAATAAGGCTGGCCGCCAAGCCCGGGGACCCAAATGTCGTGATTGCAGCATATAGCGGAATGGGTGTACACAGTATTGATATAAGAGAGCCAAGGCCCCGCAAGAGGAGCCATGTTACTTCATCAAACCACACATTCAACGACGTTCACTGCAACCCGGTGAAGTCGCACGAAATTGCAACCATTGACAACAATGGGCGGGTGATGGTTTGGGATACACGCACAAAAAAGCAGTCCGTTAACACCATTCTTGCTCATGGGAGTGCCACAGCCCACGCAGTAGCATGGCATCCAGATGGAAGCTACATAGCGTCCGGCGGCGACGATCGGCATATTAAAATATGGGATGTGAATGTTGATTATCAGAAATTATACGAAAAGCCATACTGCGACATATCAACGCCATATTATGTCAGAAGGATTGCCTGGAGACCAGGACATAAAACACAGCTGGCGTCCTTTTCAGCTGATTTAGACCACAGAGTGTATGTGTGGGATACTCGTGAGCCATACCACCATGTAATGTACCAGGATCACGTAGAGAGCAATACAACAGGATTCTTGTGGTATGATGAAAACCGGCTCTGGAGCTGCACCCTTGGCGGCGATTTTATTGACTGCGACGTCCGATCTGGTATGACTCGCACGTCAAAGTATCTAAGCACCGGGTCGGCCTGCTTCAGCCCATTCCATGAGCTTGCCGTTGCAACATACCAGGATATTCCAGCTCCAAAGCTGCAGAGTGGGGAAAATCCAGACTCCCTGAAGGCTGAGGAGGATGCTCAATTCAATGAAAGTGACGAGGCTTGCGACCTCACAAACTGGGATGTTTACCCCCATGCATCTTTTGTTCAAGACATAGGGGAGGTGCTCGACGATCTGCCTACACCTGATAGAATCGTGTATCTGGCGGAAAACTTTGTGCTTGATGGCACAGACGTCTACAAGTCATGCCAGCACAACTACAATGCAGCCATTAGTGTCGAGTGTTATCAGATCGCAAAGACGTGGCAGCTGCTTCAAAATATGTTCGGATACGCTCGGCCTATTCTTAGAGAGCAAAACCAAGGACAAGGGGTTCTTGGAGCTAGTAATCAGCCGGGAAGTACCGAGACCAATAAAGAGCAGGAATCAGGGCCAAAAGATCCATCAAGGAATTCGTATGGCACAAAATCCATAATTGGCTTTCAGGAACATGACATTCCAGAAAATACTGACCCCTCTCCTGATACTGACTCTGAAACAAACCAGTTAATTAAGCATGGCGGTAGTAGTGGCTTTGGAACCCAGAGAACCATTGATATCTGCACCAAGGGACGCACAACCAAACAAGACTGCAAGTATATCCTTGATTTATGCGAATACTATTGTGACCAGGTAAAGACAAGCTTACGTTTGCTATTATACTTACTATATTTGCATCGGTATTTGGACATGTTTGTGATGTGGGCCATTGATCTAATACGTATACGTACACATGTCAGGGAAATCCACAAATGTCGGTCACCATTGCGCTTGTTATGAGCAAGTTCATAAACCTCATAAAGTGGACCAATGCACAAGGGTGGTTCAGCGAATATATTGGTAAGCATGCTTTTTATTTGATATAATTGGCTGTTGTACAAGCAGATGGCTAGTATTACATTTTGTTGTTGCAATTCAAAATGTAGGCTATCTTGATCGACTCCAGGCGACAACAGCAGCCACGTGGATACTAAATGCATGCCCTTTCGAGGCAGTAAAGGATCACTTTTTTGACAATATGGGTATAAAATGGTCCTGTGGTCACTGTAACGAAAAACTAGAACCCATCAATGGGCTTAGCAGGTGGTACTGTGTTACATGTAATAGGGCTTCTCAAACATGCTCTATATGGTAAGTTGGTCACAAAAAGATAATGTAATTTTTTGGTCGAATATGAGTGATTATTTTTGAAGGGCTAAGTTCTACTAGTATGTCAGTTTCAACTTGCATACTAGTTACCATATATTTTCATTGATAGCAATAGTTT
The DNA here is from genome assembly GCA_027575805.1 of Mycoemilia scoparia. NCBI lineage: Eukaryota > Fungi > Kickxellomycota > Kickxellomycetes > Kickxellales > Kickxellaceae > Mycoemilia > Mycoemilia scoparia. The sequence continues at coordinate 60,053 of JANBPU010000027.1, read as the reverse complement.
AGCCCTTCAAAAATAACTACCCATATATATATATATATATAATGCTACTAATCGCTTTCAAATATCTCCTTCATCTTTCTATAGCTTACTTCCAGTAAAGGGAAGATATATTTGGTGTCAGGGATGCGGTCATGGTGGGCATGCACAGCATATCAATGAATGGTTTAGCGAGCACAGGAATGAGGTCTGCCCAGCAGGATGTGGACACCAGTGTCAATTTTATCCCGACAGTCTGGATGATGAGGTCGCCAGTGTTGTGGATATCGCATAATATACTAAATCACTTGTGATATTTTGAGATGAATTAGTTTATGGCATCGCGTAACAGCAAATGCCTACTATAACCACCACTAATATGTGTCTGTAATACTACTAAACAAAACAAAACAAAACATATCCATATATAATGTATAATGTACTTTAGCTCATATTTTTAGTTAAACACTACACTATTATAATTACAAAATAAACCGATAAAGAAAACAAACAATTCTATACTACTTTCTGCAATGATGCAGTTTTATACGATTTAAATATATGTGAATACACAAACATGATAATTATATCCGGAGAGTCTATCCGCCATTTTGTTTAATCGCTCGTAAAAACTCAGCAAAATCTGGGTCTGTCAAGACATCCTGATGATTGGGGCCGTTCTTTTCATGGACATCACTACCACTACCACTACTTCCTAAATGCAAAGTTTCTTCGTTATCATTTTTATATCTTTTGGCCTTTAACCTGTAGAACCAGATCGCTGTGTACAGCAGCAACAAAACAACTATCCCAGTTGTTATTGCCACAGTTATTCCGATCCAGCCGATCATATCAAGGGTTGTATCATCGTTTGTAAGCATCGCAACAACTAGCACGGTCCAAAGTATAGCGCAGAAGATATAGGATCTCCAAAAATTAATCTATATTATATTTATATATGCCATTTTAGCTTGTGGGAAATGTATTTGAAGTCGTTGCATTTTACATTTTTTTGATGTAAAACCTAGTTGTTGTGCTTGAATATAGTGTGTTAACTTGCCTTTTTGACATAGCACGGTTGGACGTGGATGTTGAAACAGACCATGGATATCATGATTATAAGGGAAATGATGCTTCGAATATGAGAAAACTTGTTTTCGACAAGCAAAAAGTTGATAGACAGCAAAAGACCTGATGTATTGAATTAGAGAAAGATATCGATCGTTGGAATTTTGTAATAAACAATTCCCAGAAGCATGTGTACATATACATATATGGCCCACGTTTTTAAATCGGACTTACTCATGTTCTTTATGAAAGCAGTTCCCATAGATTTGAACTGTATCTCCCCTTTAACCGGAATATGATCGTAGGATGTCAAGAAAACAGTGAGGATAACGTAAGCCAGGGCATAGACAACAAATGTTAAGATGAGGTATAGTGGTTTGCTTATATCTGGCGAGTCGCAATGTAAAATTCCAGATGAGGCCATGTGCCCATCCTTTGTCCCAAGCTTTGATAAACAGGACGTGGAACTGACGAGCATAACAAGGATCGGGAGGTAAAGTAAGCTGACAACAGGTACGATATATGTCAGCCAAAATAACGGGATGGGCCTAAACCGACTGTAGTTATTATATATGTGGATTGACACTGCTATTGCAACCGCCGTAAGCGTCATCCCGCACAGAAACCAGAATTGTATGATGTAAAACTTGCTGCTTACATCTGTAAACAGCGTGGCGATGCTCATGACAAAGCTGGCTAGCTTGCCTGCGTCACGGAATCGGCTGCTTTCCTCTGGACTCTGGCTTATTGATATTGTGGTTATAAGGTCGCGCACCGGGAAGCTGAGCAACTGGAAGAATTCAAATAGAAGGATAATGATCTGCAGCCAGTTTGCCCATGTTCTGTCATAGCCATTATACATGGTGGTATCCACAACCAAGTGGTGGTAGGCTGTCTTTTCCACAAGATGCAGTCTCCGCATATAATACAGATGCTGCCTTATCATAAATAACGCATTAAGCGATGCTATAAACACGAAGGTGGATATCCGGGTTAACTGATCATTTGGCAGCGACAAGCCCAGTATTACACAGACAAGCCCGCCTACCATCAATAGCAAGAATAGCCAGGAAAACATATAGTGTGCATAGTAAGGCCTCATTCCCTTCCATGTAAGTGGAAAGTGCCGAAATGTGCGGAACTGGGCCTTCAAGTTTTCCAACAGCAGCTCAATCTCCTTCTTTGTATGGATCTCACTTAATAGTCGTTCATCCGAATCTTTTAGTCGCTCGATGATATAGAAATAAAGAACCGTGGTTACCACCGTAATAAATATTATTCCAAAGTAGACGCCTATCAGTATCTTGTCCATATTGGTGCCCTTCTTTGGTAAATTGTCGTTGCCACCATTATTTGTATTATTATCATCGCCAGCATTACGTTTTGCTATATTCTTGTGAGTCGAAAAGGGGGCAGCTTCTAATGACCCGGCTACGCCTTTAGAAAGAAGGAATAGTAGTGGTAGTAGTGTCGTTGCGACTGACATGGCTGAACATATTCGCCATGGCTTGGCCAAGCAAGCCATGGCTGCTTGAAATAAAGGCTTCGTTTTAGTAGAGAAAGGAGTCACTTCTGTGTTCTGACAAACCCTAGTAGGCAAGAAAAAGTATGCTTCCCCACACCAACAAGCGCACACAGGGAAAAAACAAAGTATACTAAAAGAATGATAAAAATAATAAATACTGATGGAGTGGAAACACACAAAGATCTATTTGAAGAGTGTATCGCTGGGCGTTTTTAATTAGTTTATAAAATTCGTAAAACACACATTTCTCGACCCACCTCTGGTCGTTTCCAGCTTTGCAAGGTGAAAGAGCTCGTTAAAGGATGATCTGGCTCGCGTTTATTATTGTAAACAAAGAGCATGGTTTACATTGAGCACAGAGAGGCGTTGCTTTGGTGTACCCTACACATTGGCCCAAACCTGAATTTTAGGCTTCCTGTATCAGCAGCTGTAGGCTGCTGCATCTTGTATTCCAAATTATTCAACAGACATGCATGTCTGATTTGAACTATCTACATCTTGCAACCAAATAGGCTTAAAGACGACAAACAACAGAAAATGAGAAGGTCACAGCACAGTGAATCGCTTCTATCAAAGAATAGATGGGGCTCTACCAGTCGGTAAAATGTTTCCAAAACAGGCAAAACCAAAATAACTGAAAAAAGCAATCCCATTAAGTTTATCTCGTTTATGTGTCATGAATCTCATTTGAGGGTGTACCAGAATCATGCCCTGGATAACAGCGAATAATCCGTCAGATTACAGCCAAAATGTATGGGTTATGGGCCGATTTGGCAGGGAATGTTCGAGGGTACCAATCTGTTTCCATTTGATGGAGAGAACTTGCATTGCAATGGTCATTAGTCAAACAGAGCAGCAGCAGCACTCTCTATCTGCTCTTCAAATCACAACTAATACTTGAGCGTCTAAATCTTAGTGTAGACAGTTAGAAGAATTTACGAGTAAAATAGACAAAAAGGAGTGTCTAAAATATATTTTATATCTATGGTAAAAAGGGAGAAATGGGGCGACTTGAAATAAGTCAATTTGGTTTGGTTTACACAGCTCAGCTTTTATTCTGGGATATGGCGGAACAAGTAGGAGATGGACTCGCCATTATGGGTTCGTCGGATAGCTTCGGCAAACACGCGAGACACATCTATTGTATCGAGTTTTGAGCACAGCTTCTTCTTGCTAGCGTGGGGGATGGTATTTGTAACCACGACCTTGGTGAGATCGCTCTTGGTAATGACCTCTAGGGCCTTTCCAGACAACACACCGTGGGTAACAATAGCATAGACGGCTTGGGCGCCATTCTTCTTCAGGGTTGTGGCAGCAAGACCAAGAGTACCGCAGGTATCAGCCATGTCGTCGACCAGAATGGCAACCTTATCTTGAACATCGCCGACCAGCACCATGCGCGATACCTCGTTGGCCTTCTTGCGTTCCTTGTGGATCAGGGCAAAGTCAAGGTCGAGCTGATCCGCAATTGCAGTGGCGCGCTTGGCACCCCCAGCATCTGGCGATACAATGATTGCATTGCGCCAGTCCGGGATGTTTTCTCTGATGTACTTGAGGACAGAGGGCTCTCCGTACAGGTTGTCGACTGGGCAGTCAAAGAAGCCCTGAATCTGACTAGCATGAAGGTCCATGGTGATTACATGGTCGGCCCCAGCGATTGTAAGCATGTTTGCGACCAGCTTGGCGCTGATTGGAGCGCGCGATTTGTCCTTCTTGTCCTGGCGGGCGTAGGGGAAGCATGGAATAACAGCCGTGATGCGCCTTGCCGAGGCAATTTTACAGGCATTGATCATGATCAAAAGCTCCATTAGGTGGTCATTGATCTCCCCGCAGCCTGACTGAATAATGAATACATCTTCATCGCGAACGGACTCACCAATAGTGACTGCAGTCTCCTGATTCGAGTACTTGCTTACTGTGACATTAGAAAGGTCGAGTCCTAGGCGCCTGTGATAATTAGAACCGCCATAATAGTGTGGTTAGCTTCAGTTGCTTGTGGTATTGATTGATCGGGTAGCGCAATGTATCCAAGACACTATGTGTATGCTAAAATGGAGTAGTATACTTACTTTGCGATAAGTTCAGCAAGAACTGGGTGTGAATTACCAGAGAGAATGCGTATCGAGTTGGTAGCCATTGATGGTTATTTGGTATATGTGTGTATATATAGGTGCGTATGTGTAGGTGTGTGTGTGTGTGTGGTGTATGCGTGTAAGACAGAGGCTAGAAATAGTTAAATTATAAAGTTCTAAAATTGCAGGTGTATGAAAGAACGAAAAGTGAAATGGACACACAGATATCAACGAATTTAAACTAGACTGAGAAAAAAGTTTATATGCGTATGTGTGTGGAGTTGGCTGAGCAAAGGTTCTATCTACAGGTTCTTTGGATTGTATTCCTTCGACTTTGCTAGAAGGTAGATTTTTCGAAACTGTTCAGCTATCCGTAAAGTTGCCGAAAATAGCGAAATTGCAAAGAGCGTTGAATTTTGAAAAGAGAGAGAGAGAGAAAGGTTGATAAACAGAAGAATTGCCGTGCCTGAAGATTATGAAGCCGAATAAAAGGCACAACCAATTTTGATAGCCATTCACTTCTCTCTGCCTGCCTATCTGTACACCTCCAGATTTCCATCTGAGACAAGCCCAGGCAATTTTGGTACTGGTAGTTTTGCAACAAACCCCTGATGAAATGTTTTGTCAACTGTGATTCCACTCTGCTTCTTTACATGATTCCTGAGCCATTGAACTTTCCGATCTTCCCTAAATTTTTGCAGTTTACTTATGACGCAAATATCTGACCCAATCGCAGTGTTGGCTTTCCCCACGCAATAAATCTCACTGGCTATCTTGTGTATTTTACTTTTTCTAAGGCGCTATAAACAGTTTGGCATGTGCTCAAAGTGCACTTTCTTCATTAGCCTTGATGCCCTGTGCTGCAGCCCAGCATAGTTTTACTTGCTGTTACAAGCTGCAGTCATTACTTTGTCTCCATTATACTTCATGTCCTTTGTCCATGGAGCTCATGAAAAAAGAAAAAACACCATTTGATCTGCCAATTACTTATGGATTGGGTAATAGTATTCTGCACTGATTCATAATTTTTATGTGTGTATGTGTGTATGATTGTTTGCCTAGTGGGCAGTATAAACTGTTGATGTAAAAATGGGATAATCTCTGTAAATTGCTCAGTCTGTAATCCGAGCATGTAGTTTGGGTAAAGTTGAGCTTGGGCCAGTTTTTTATTCTTTAAAAACCTTTTCTTACTGGCTACCAGATTGTCACTACTCTGCTTTGAATGGAGCTTGCTGTTGTTGGGGAGAGAGGGGACAGTCATAGCGCTTTTAAGCCATTATCCTGATAAAATTATATCGGGAATTCAAAATGCCCAATGTCCCAAATCATTAGATTGTTTCTTCTCTAGATGTAATATGTCTGGGTTAGATTCACAAAAACGAAATAAATGATAATGCAAAATAGTTTATGCTAAAATAAAAAAAGTATATTTTTAAAAAAATTAGAGTTTTATTGTAAGAAAATTGTGTGATCTATATGTATAACGAAATCAACACGGTCTATTCTTGAAAATAAATGTATACATTTATCAATGAAGATGGAGGGATTGAAAGAGATGCCCGATATTAACAAAGCTATTTATCAGTCATAAGTGTACCAGTCGATTTCTTGGTTGTATAGCTCTTTGGGCTCAATGTTTCATTCGATGGCCTTTCCATTCCCTTTTCTGACTGTGCAGGTTCGCTTTGAGGTGATGCATAGGGTGATTTGGTCGATTCAGCAACTGGTGGCTCCTGCTCTTCATTTTCCTCAGTAAGCTCCCGAGTAACTCCTCGTGGATACCCGGGACCCATATAAAGGAAGTAGCCATAAAACCAGCCGGATGCGTCTTGCTTTCCACTGTTAACCCAGAGATATCTGACATACTCAATAAGGATCCAAGCAACAAACCAAAAGGCAACTTCGCCCAAAAATATGCCAATATCTCGGCCAAGACGTGGATGGGCACCGCTTATAACGTATCTTATCAAGTTGCCAGCAAGGTGGAATGGCAAAACTTCGAGCCATTTGTAAAATGGTGGTGCGATCGACACATCAACCAGTGAGCTAGCTACATTTGACAAAACGAAGAGGAGTGATAACGTTCCTAGTAAGTCGACAGGAAGAATGGCAATGCCGGCGTTGAAAAACAAAATGGTGCTTGTGGTTAGCCCGAGGAAGATTCCGAAGACAGCAAACCAGCGCCCAGCAGTGAATGGAAGTCCGTAGTCCAACACTTCGTAGTTTGGGCCCTTGAATGCAAAAAAGGCAAGCGCGCCAAACAATGCAACGAAAAAGTTCCATGCGAAAAGTATGGTGAATTTCCAGATGAACAGGGTTGGGAAAGAAACCTGCATGGAAACCGGATATGTGAGGGACCGAAATACAACCGATGGGATCATTAAAAATAGATACAATACAATGAACCCGATGATGGGGAAGAGCGGTGCGGCTGGGAACGAAAATGGAGCTACGTTCATTATTTTGGGCTGTATAGGCGAAAGAGCAACGCCGGTATGTGGGGAGCCGCCTAGACAAAGCGAAAGGATTTTTATAAATTTCTGTCAGTTTGATATTTGTTTATAACTATTTGCGGTGGCTAAACAGGAAATGGCTTTTCAAAACACTTACCATTGTTGATGATATCTTTGGCATTCCTCTGTATTATTTGCGATAACATAACTTGTGTCTGCTCTGCTACTCTTATTATTGGAACAGAAACATATTTATCAACAACGATGGGCTATATAGAGGAAGGAATTGATATTTGTTAGAAGCTCATTTTCAATCTGAATCCAAAGGAAGCGAAAGCTAGAATACCCAAACCCTTGCTTACCTGGCGACCCTCAGAGTACATGGCGTACAGCTTGTTGGTAGTATCGAATGGAGTTCCATTTTCTAATGCATTTCTGATGGAATCTGTCAAGTTGGCACCAATGACTATGCCACCCCATCCATTTTTCCTGATGTCCTCGGCGATCTCATCGACATTGTTGAATCTATCTATAGAGACCAGCTCAAAAGTTTCTTTGCCCTGTAGCTTCATGGCGTCTAGTATGCCAGATGAAAGCATTCCTCCGATGTCGCCACCATCCATATTGTACACTCCAATGTGTATGTTGTGCAAATAATCTGTGGTTTTAAACTACAAGGTACAAATATCCATGCAGGTTTAGTATACCATCTTGGCACAATAATAAACTATCAGCAGAGATTCGTGAAGGCTATGTATACTGGTATCTTACATTTGCTCCGAAAAATAGCCCTAAAGCTGCCCATATTGTTAATGTGAGGGTGATAATCTGTCTAAGCAGGTACTTTCCGGCCACCTTGCGGCTGTAGCTGAGTGCTGTATCCCAAAAGCCCACCCGTTCGGGCAGGTCTACGAAATACACTGACATGTCTTTTTGTTTGTGGTTGAGATATAAAAAAAATATGCTATTGGAAAAATGATTTGTGGTTGAAAAAAGACAAGAGAAGCCAGACTTTTGACTGCTTTTATAGTGGTTGTCATGTCTCTTCGGGCCCTATAGACGTGTTCCTTTGTCATAGCAAACCAAAGTTTTGCATGTTTGTCAGCCCAGTGGAGGAGACGGGCGGAAGGACAGATCAAGAAGCTATTCCTGATTCGCTCCAACAGCGGGCCCGGTTTGGCTATGCGACTCCGATCCCTTACATCCAACTTGTAATTTCCTGAACAGTTTGGGCAATTGCGTGTACCCTGATTTGGCAATGACTAAAATGGGGAGCATAGGCTGTCCCACCTCTCATCCGTCAATTTGATACATATGCCTCCGTTAATTAAGTCGTGTGTGTCATCATTATTCCATAATTTACGATCATGGCCCTAGGTTGCCAAGATGGCTGCGTGGCTTTGGGTTTTTGTTTTTATTATGCTGCCATTATTAATCCCCTTCCACTTATACTACCACTACTACTATGCCAAAGCAGAGGATTCTACACAAAAAACAGTTACAAAGCAGGACCAAAGATAAGGATGAGTCCTTTGGCCACATTTTTATTTTTGGATACCAGGCTAGATTGTACCAACAAAAAAGTCAAGATCACGCTACCCTCGGAGAAAGCAAAATCCGCCTTATTCCACTACATGGTGCAGACGACTCTGATGATACCGTGTGGGCCAACAGGTATTAAAAATCATATAGTACTCAATCAGATAAGCATATACCTATATTTATATGAAGTGTCCTAGCTTTATGTGACTAGCCACAAGGCCGAGAAAATAGTTGAATTGTGTATTATGCTGTATCATGGATCCACATTTTGTGGAATTTAACTGGTATTAATATCGATTTAGAGGGCTGAGCATGTGCCATATCTATTGAACCCATGTCCCTATTCATTATTCAAACTTGAGGTTGACACATTATTATTTAGATACGATGTTAGACATCATTTGAATAGCTGGATGCCAGGATCCTCTACCAATGAGGATTCTCGACGACTAATAAATAACCTTATCCCGCCACCTAATGACCTTGATTCCAAAAGATTCAAGGACCTGGATCTTGATGAAGAAGAAGACACATTCTATATGGACGACACTGAACGCCAAATTTATCTAAGTGGGTTTTAATAATCGTATCATGTTATTCTATGAGCATATATATATATATATATACCAGGTTCATACTAAACTCTAGTGGTAAATTGCTTCTCTCTAGACGAAATCAATGCATCAAATGAAACCTCGAATTCTGGACCTAAAAAAGGCAACGAAATAGGTTTTGACTATACTAATGTCAAGACTGAGGAATGCGCGAGTAAACATAATCACGGAACGGAAACTCCGGATGGTTCCGGTGGATCGTCGGCTGTGAAAATACCATTTTCTGTTCCCAAAGACATGGTCACTGTAAGTAACTCTCTCTCCCTCCTCCTCCCCCCATTATTTTTACACATTAATTTATAAGCATAAATCTCGAAATATTTATCATGTTTCCGCATGTCCTAAATGAAAATTCTTTTAAAACAAATATACTAGCCAACAACACAGAGACAATTTGAAATAATTGAGCGAACAGCAAAGTTCATAAACAGCCGAGAATCGGCAGAAATGTCTACCAAGATGGAAATAACTCTTCAAGTTAAGCAGGCAAACAATCCGGACTTTGCATTCCTTAATAGATCAGGTGAACTGCATCCGTTTTATCAGCATATTATAAAGCTTTTGCAGCTGGGGGTTTATGGATACTCAGAAGACCAGAACGAATCCGATGAGGAGTCGCCAAAATCAGAAACAGCCAACCCCACAAATGCCACTGAAGAAGAAAATTCAGGTACTAAATATAAAGACGAGCAGATTGCAAGGCGACCACTACAAGAGAGTGTAACCATCCCATCCGATGTGGCGTAAGTTTACAATATTGGTGCTGCTAAAGCTACATCATCTAACACAATGATGTAACCAACTGGCTTAAATTTGGGCTGTTTCTATAGAATACCCGATACAGACATGAAGCTGTTGGCCGACAACGCGGCAAGGATGGTCAGTCGTGGCGGAAGCGATGGCTCAAGTATAGAATTCAAGCTGAGACTTGAAAAAGCAGGCAACAGCTTGTATAAATTCCTATCTCCTGCTAGCGAATTTCATCCGTATTATACATTTGTCAAAGAAGCATTTCTAAATGGAAAGGTGCCAGAAATTAAACATAATTCGCCTGATACCAAATCACCGCCTGATGAGAAGATCAAGGCAGAGAGAAGGAAAAGGATGCAACTGTTTTTATCCAGGAAAAGGTCAAAGAAAGAATGAAATGCTACAATATTTTTAATACTTCAAATATAATAAAATTTTTGGTATACTTTTAAGGTAAAAAGAAAGTGGAATTAAGTAGAATGAAGTTGGAGCCCAAAAATAGAGAGGGAAAAACTAATGGCTTAGGCACCAATATTCTTGTAATGGTAGTCGTCAAGGGCTGTGTAGATGTGGCCCTCGCTAGTAAGCCATTCAAGAGCATCGCGAACTTGCTGGCTAGAAACTTGGCCGGCTAGAGCGTTGAGTATACTGTCAATATGAATTCCTTCCTTTGAACCGGAATTTTCGCAAATGAATGTATAAACCTTTTGCTGGTCGGGCTTCAAGCCACCTCCTACTCCAGCGCCAAATGATGGGTTGGCATAGGCAGAGCCAGAGAGGTTAAATTGCCCAGCTTGACCGGATTCACCCTATAATGTTTAAGATCAAACATCTGGTGCTTAGCACATACAAAGAGGGACGCTATTGCATGAATTTCTGAAAGATATATGTATCTACTTACCAATGGACCCCTGGTTTTCTGAAGGTGCACATAGAGAGCCTCGAGATTATGATAGGTAATTTCATTAAAGTCTGTTACTGGACGGATATTGTTACCACTGATATAAATCTTGTCGTTATAGAGCTTGATATCACCATGTATGCGAACATATTGGTTTGCCCTATTATTAATTAACCTCAATGTTAGCTACATCCACAGGTATTTGTGCATATGTATAGACATCGTGAAAATACATACTCGAATATGGATTGTTGTGCTTCGCTATCCTCGTATTCGGACTTATCAGACCACACACGAACGTCGATTTGCCCAGTGCCATCTTCAATGGTGTAGGTAATATTGATATTTTGGACAGAAACGTTACGAATAACTCCAACAAAGGTAATCTAAGGTTGAGGGTTCAATATAATGTTGGAAACTTTACGAGGAGGCGTCTATGTTTACATATACTAGTGAGTCTGCATTGCAGCCCAGATAACTTGCCTGCTTTACATCCTCCCCATCCAGACTGGAAGGCATATCTGGGTGGACCTGTGTGATGCTGTTAATCTGCTTGATAGTTACTGGTCTTAGTGAGGGCATTCCGTGGGTTTTCTATAATATAGTGCGTATTTGAAGACAAAGTTTGTATATATCTCCAAGCAGAACCTTGTTCCCTGTCAGCCATCGAATAAATATGTTTTATGCTGTACCTTGGTCCCATCACCAGATTGAGAGCTCATAAATCCTCCCCGGCTATCTTCACCGCCATCGTATCCATATTGGCCGTGCCCGCTGTAGTCTATTTATCATCATGATCATATATTTGCAAACACGTTAAATACTGGCTGTGCAAGTCATCAAAGCATGAAGGGCGGCTTTATATCTGCTTCTATGGGGGGTGTCATTACCTTCCATTATGATTATAGGTGTATTTTATGTTGATATTGTCAAGTCGAAAAAGTGGAGTAGGGAAAAGATAAATATGAAAACTTTGGACTAGTTGATAGTAGTGGTGTTTTTAATTTGAAAACGCCTTTTGGACACGTCAAGATGATTTAACAGATGCCAATAATGGCCTGCGGTGATTAGATATAATTTATCTGCTGCTCACCCACTGTTGGTCGTTCCAGTGATCGTCGTATTAGAATTGAGTTGTGTTATAATAAAGGGTAAGCCACAAAATGGAGCTAAACCCCATTGCTAAATTTAACAAGGAAGTTTGTTACGATATTTTGAGGTATTTTAAAGGCAACCCTAATAGACTAGCAGCAGGCGATTGATTATAATAGATGGATAATAGTAAAGCCTAGTGTGCAAGCGTTTCATTTATTTGGAAAAGATCAATACTGATAGCAAAATGTTATGGCTAGCTGATCTAAAGAGGGTTTTTAATATTTTACAAAACCAAGAAAAAGAAGAGAAAGTGTGTTTGTTTGTGTGCTCGTCGGCATAGCTTGAGGCAGAATATCCTTGATTATTTTTCGTAGTTATTCTTGAGGTTTACTGCGCCCTTCACTTGCCCGTTCTTGAGAATCTGGGTGACAATATCGACGTCCTTGTCGGTGTTGAATGCACTCATCAGCACGCCTTTGGATGGTCGGCTCTTGATCCCACTATTGCCGCCGCTGGATGAGTCGAAGATGTCAAATGCTAGAGATGGGATTAGCAGCAGTTTTGAAGTTAATAGAGAAACGTTTAGTACAGACAAGAATAAAAATGGCAAATACAAACACATGAAATTAACACCAGATTTGTATCCTGTTTTAATTCCATTTTTCAAACATAAAACCAACATGAACAAACATCAGTAGCACTTACACTCTACAACCTCAACTAAGGGTATTGTACTGTCTTTCTTCCATTTCTGGGTTTGCCCAGGAATAGCGTAGATGATAAACTCGTTGTTGTCAACCTTATAAGAAACCTGCTCTGCGGCGTTTTGTTTACCCGAATGCATATTTAGGAACTACTACTTGGGAAGGCCGATAAGTACTGTTAAAGTCGAGGCGGGGTCGATAGGATAAAATGATATATTAGGATATTGGAAAGTGCGAAACCTGGTAAAAAGCTAGGGATGCCTGGAATCCCGCCCTCCTGGCCTTATTTATACGTCTTATCAACACGCACTTTACGTCACACCTGAATCGCTGCACACATTTGAAGGCGTATTCAATCACTACTTCCGCATGATTGTTGCAAAGGTTTAGGGATTCATTTTCAAAGTTATCTGTTGCCAGGCAGCCGAATTAACGATATGAGTAGATTTCACTCTATGGTCAGAAAAATGTCACTATGGAATAACACAATTGGTAATCATGTGGTCATTTCGTGCCACACCCTTTGACAGTACTGTAAAACCACACAGTTCTGTTTATAAGTTCGAGATGTGTGCCATGTTGCCTCTAACTTAAGACACTACCTGGACTGCGGATGCAGCCTAGTAGTCTCAAGACAGCACGTGAGTCTGTATACTTGGGTTAAATTATCATTTGACTGAGACCAGTATCAGTAGAACGAAATGCTAATGTGCAATGGATTGTATGAATAGGACATACTAGCGCTTGGGAGCAACAGTGACATACGCACCAAGAATTGATGTGTATGCAGGACCATACTTTAAACAATGAGGATGAGTATGGCCAATCTGCTACACTACACCTTTACCACAAAATTTGCTGAAAGCAACTATTACTACATCTCTACTATTACTCTGCGGATTATGACTTCAGAAATAGGTCACCAAGCTATACGCCTCAAAGTAAGCAATAAATAGACTGGTATATTGAAAAATATTTTGTTATCAATACCTAATCAAAAATGAAATGGATCATAATTTTCGAAGGGTGACTTTTGGTGGCCTGCGATTATAGGGGCAAACACAGCCAAATGAGTGACTCTATAGCCCTTCAAAAATAACTACACAAATGTCGAATATCAAGGCTGGGCTCATCTTAATCGGAGGGGCCAATCATCTTTTCTGGGCGGACCCACTGATCAAATTGCTCCTCAGTCAGAACTCCAAGTGAGATTGCGGCCTCCTTCAATGTGGTGCCTTCCTTGTGGGCCTTCTTGGCACACTTGGCGGCGTTGTCATAACCTATGTATGGATTGAGAGCAGTGACAAGCATAAGCGACTCGTGAAGGAGTTGCTCAATGCGCTTCTTGTTTGGCTCGATGCCTTCAACGCAGTGTGTGCGGAATGAGTTGCTTCCATCAGCAAGCAGGCGGACAGAGTGAAGCACGTTGTAGATCATCATGGGTTTGAATACGTTAAGCTCAAAGTGTCCGTTGGCTCCACCGATGGTAACTGCAGTGTGGTTACCCATTACCTGGGCGCAGAGCATAGTAAGCGCCTCGCACTGAGTCGGGTTAACTTTGCCAGGCATGATAGAGGAACCGGGCTCGTTTTCTGGTAGGTTGAGTTCGCCAAGGCCACATCGGGGACCAGATCCTAGAAGACGGATATCCGAAGCGATCTTGAATAGGGAGGCAGCAATGGTGTTGAGAGCACCAGAGGCTTCAACAAGAGCATCGTGAGCAGCAAGTGCTTCAAACTTGTTTGGAGCGGGCTTGAATTGGTATGATGTGATCTTGGAGATCTCTTCGCAGACTGCTACGTCAAAGCCTTTCTTGGTGTTCAGGCCAGTACCGACGGCAGTACCGCCAATTGCCAAATAAGAAAGGCGAGGAAGAGTGCCTTCGATGCGCTCTATAGCATTGGAAACCATCTGGTAATATCCAGAAAACTCTTGGCCCAAAGTCAGCGGGGTGGCATCCTGCAAGTGAGTGCGACCAATCTTGATGATGTTGTTGAAAGAGTCGCTCTTGGTCTTGAGGGCATTGCGGAGCTGTGTTAGAGCTGGGATCAAACGCTGGTTGATCTCAACAACAGCAGCAATGTGCATGGCAGTTGGGAAGGTATCGTTTGAAGACTGGGACTTGTTGACATGGTCATTTGGGTGAACTGGGGTCTTTGTTCCAAGCTCTCCGCCCATGATCTCAATGGCCCTGTTTGAAATAACCTCATTGACATTCATGTTTGTCTGGGTGCCGGATCCGGTCTGCCAAACTACGAGAGGGAACTCTTCCTTGTGCTTCCCGTCAATGACTTCCTGGGCAGCATCCTGGATAGCCTGGGAGACCTTTTCGTCCAGCCCGTATCTTTGGTTAACAATTGCTGCAGCCTTCTTGAGGACGGCCATACCTCGAATGACCGAGTCTGGCATGCGATCAGTGTCAGCAGCTATATCAAAGTTCATCTTGGAACGCTGGGTTTGGCAGCCATAGTAGCGATCATTGGGAACCTCGAGCTCTCCCATGGTATCCTTCTCGAGACGGAACTTTTGCTATGTACCCATAAAAGTTGCAAATGGTTATTTATAGCTGCTGGGTGTGTGCGTTGGGTTGCTATGATGGGCGTGTCCAAGATCTTTGGGAGGGATAGGAGCTCTCCAGATGGGAGTCATAATATTATACACTGCATCTTTCGTCATGGACTTCACATTTATTATTTTTAGGAAGATTCATTACCAAAGTTGAAGCGTAGGTGCTAAATCTGGATTGATTAGGAAGTAGCCGAACCCTGGAGCTATTGAATGAAGCCAGGGCTCTGGAACTCAGCCTTGATCCGTTTTGAGCAAGAAGATTCAATCGAGACAGCTAGCACAAGGCAAGTTCAGTGCAAAAAAGGCATTGGCCACAATATTTGGTTATACTGACTGTGCTTTATATTTTTTGTTGGAGTAGCGATAGGCAGTATGATGGGCTGCTATGGTACACTTGCTTTACATTGCAGGGTCTGCAATCAGGAGCTGTGCTACTTACCATGTTGTTGCTATATATCGGGTACGGTGGTGGTGGGAAGCTTTAAATAGAGCTTAAAGTAGTCTATAAGATAAGCAACAAGAGAAAAGTTGCACGGTCCTCCTTTGCTTAAAGAGTCGACGCAAAGGTGCTATAAACATATTGCACGAGTAGACTAGCAATGTGGTGTCTGATCTGATCTACAAGGATTAGGGATTCCTCCCCATAACTCTCGGCTCGGAACATTTTTTTGACATGTGCGTTGCTGGCTTGTGCAACTGGAATAAAACTCTCATACCTCTTTTTAGGAAGCATATGAAAACCAAAAATTCCGAACTCTTGTAATTTTAAGGCACAAACATACATACATCCGATGGGTCGCAGAAAGCAGGACAAGAAGCCATTAAAATCGCCAATTAAAAAGCATTCAGGCTCTGTGAACAAGGCAAAAAAGTTGAAATCTCCACGAAAAAACAAGATGGTAAAGGATAAGCTCGTAAACTCCATCGACTCCAAGACCAGCGATCAATCCGTTGCAATGGCCATTCGGGGAATACATTTGCAACCAAATACAGATATGGAGGGCTTGACGATGACCAAGGAAGAAAGACGCGAAGCGGCCCAGAATGTATGGCAGAAGGAAAAGCAAGATTACAATGAAACGTTAGATCAGCTAACGGCATTAATGCAAAAATAGAGGCCAACAGGACCATGGTCATAGCCTATCATCAAAACAACACTCCCCATAGAATATCCAACTTGGTTTTCCCAGCATGTTCATCAAAATAAATGTACATTCAAAAACTTGTCTTGAAAACTATAATTTTATTATGTGCTGAGATGTAGGTTTGTCCCCATTTGTTTATTTTTGCTAGGTGTGAAAGAGACTATTAAAACCATGTGTGGTAGGCTATATCAACATTGGAATGTGTTTATTGGCTGATCTTGGCAAGGATCTCACTCTCACGGAAAAGAAGAACCTCGGCCTCGTCATCTTCGGAAACCTTGACCGATGTACCGCCGTAGGAAGGAAGAAGGACACGATCTCCCTCAGCCAATTCTACTGGGAGTCTTTTACCGTCCTAAAATATCGAATGGTCATTTTTCAGAAAACTAATCACATAAACATTGTACAAGAAGGCACAAGCATTGATCCGTGCTATATATTATAGTTACCTTAGTAATATTTCCGGGGCCAACAGCAACAACGACGCCCTCGTTAAGCTTCTCGACGGCTTTCTCTGGGAGAAAGATGCCGGATGCAGTTTTCTATTATAAGAAGGCACACACATAAAAATAAATTATCTGCTTTACGTCGATAGTATATCGCAGGTCATTTATTTTGGTCAAAATATAAACCCAACTTACGGTTTCGGCCTTGGCACGCTGGACAAGGACTCTGTCGAGGAGTGGAGCAATCTTCTTGATAGTGGCACGGGCAGACTGTAATTTAAAAATTCAGGGCAACGTAAATCAGAAAACGTCTCTGCAAAATCCATAACACTTTTTTCCGGGGAAGACTGCTTACCATGGCGTTTTAAACGTAGCGAGTTTTATAGAAACGACTAAAGTTAATGGTACAAGAAAAAGGGAAAAGCAAAATATAAGGGCAGCAGAGGCATACGTTGACTTTTTGATCCCTTTCCTCCTATTCTGTCTCTGGCCTGGCTGCACACTCTAATAATCCTGGTCAACAGAGGCTACGACTTCAGAGCATCTGGTTTGTTCCATCAGTTTCCTGGGCTCTGTGGAGAGAATCCGGCCATCTGACTGGCTGATCCAAGTATTTTTTTATCAATTGTTAAAAGAATCTAAAAGAAGCTTGTAATCAAACATTATGGTAATTTTTTCAGCGTCTGGTTGTTGCGTCAAGAAGGATCTGGATGTTGCCAGTAAAGCCAACTTATCCCTAGCAACGCAAGCACAAAATAGCATCAAAAAGCCCTCTTGTCTATACTCCTTGCTTCCTCAACCCCTTCTCTATCTTTTGTATTTTGTTATTTATCGACGCAAGCTCGCGTGATTTGCCAAATTAAAAGAAATGTCCCACGTTTCAAAGTCCATTCCTCGTGTAGCTAAATCTGCTGGTCTTACAAGCAAGGCTGTTCGCAGCTACTCTACTCACAAAGAACTTGCCTTTGGCATTGATGCTCGGGCCAAGCTTCTCAAGGGTGTTGAAACTCTTGCTAAGGCCGTTGCAGTTACTCTTGGTCCCAAAGGCCGCAACGTCCTTATCGAGCAGCCATTTGGCAGCCCAAAGATCACTAAGGACGGTGTCACTGTTGCTAAGAGCATTACCCTTGAAGACAAATTCGAGAACCTTGGTGCCCGTCTTGTTCAGGACGTCGCTAACAAGGCCAACGAGGAGGCTGGCGATGGTACCACTACCGCTACGGTTCTCGCCCGTGCCATCTTCTCTGAGGGTGTCAAGAATGTTGCCGCTGGATGCAATCCCCAGGATCTTCGCCGTGGTGTTCAACTTGCAGTAGACAAGGTTGTAGAGACCCTTAAGGAAAAGGCTCGCCCTATCACCACCACCGAAGAGATCGCCCAGGTAGCTACCATCTCTGCCAACGGCGACCGCCACATTGGTGACTTGATCTCTCGCGCAATGGAGAAAGTAGGCAAAGAGGGTGCCATCACCGTCAAGGAGGGCAAGACCATCACTGATGAGCTTGAAATCACCGAAGGTATGCGTTTTGACCGTGGCTACATCTCCCCTTACTTTATCACCGATCCCAAGACCCAGAAGGTCGAGTTCGAGAACCCCTTCATCTTGCTTTCTGAGAAGAAGATTTCGATCATCCAAGATATCCTTCCTGCTCTTGAGACTGCTGCCCAACAGCGCCGCCCTCTTCTCATCATTGCTGAGGATGTTGATGGTGAAGCCCTTGCCGCTTGTATCCTTAACAAGCTCCGCGGACAGCTCCAGGTCGCTGCCGTTAAGGCCCCAGGTTTCGGCGACAATCGCAAGTCCATCCTTGGAGATTTAGCCACCCTCACCAACGGCACCGTCTTCTCCAACGATTTGGACATCAAGCTTGAGAAGGCCACCCCAGATATGTTTGGAACCACCGGATCAGTCACCATCACCAAGGAAGATACCTTCATCCTTAACGGCGCTGGCGACAAGGAGCGCATTAACCAGCGCTGCGAGCAGATCCGTGCTACCATGAATGATCCTACCATCTCTGAATACGAAAAGGAGAAGCTCCAGGAGCGCCTTGCCAAGCTCTCTGGCGGTGTTGCAGTCATTCGTGTTGGTGGTGCCTCTGAGGTCGAAGTCGGCGAGAAGAAGGACAGGTTCGTTGACTCTCTTAACGCCACTCGTGCTGCTGTTGAGGAAGGTATTCTTCCCGGTGGTGGCACTGCTCTTCTCAAGGCATCCTTGCTACTTGACTCAGTAAAGACCAGCAACTTTGACCAGAAGCTCGGTGTCAACATTGTCAGGGAAGCTCTTCGCCGTCCATCTCTTACAATCATCAACAATGCCGGTTTGGAGGGTGCTGTTGTTGTTGGCAAGATCCTTGAAGGTGACAGCTCCAACTTCAACTTTGGATTCGATGCTGCCAATTCCGAATACGTTGACATGATCAAGCAGGGTGTTGTTGATCCTCTCAAGGTTGTCCGCACATCTCTCATTGATGCCTCTGGCGTTGCTTCCCTTCTCACAACATCGGAATGCATGATTGTCGATGCTCCTGAAAAGAACCCACCATCATCCCCCGCTGGTGGCATGGGTGGTATGGGTGGCATGGGCGGTATGATGTAGACATGCATAAGCCAAGTCATCTAGATCACCACCATTTCTGCTACAAAAACAATGTCCCCCCTCTTTGGGACAAGTCCGTACATTTACCTCTATACTACTACTCCTACTACCACCACTATAACTAGTTTTAAATGCTTGGTTAAATTTTCCTATAAAATTCATTTAAATATATTTTATATACCAAAGCACCTTTATTGTTATTCTGTAATACCTCAGAGTCGCCATTCCCCTCCCCCTCCCAGTTAAAGACAAGCCGATCTACATTTCCCCCCAAATTTCACTGAAAAGCAAACTATAGGTGATTTTCATGATGGGTCTTCTTTTCTAGCTAGAAGAGGATGAATACGTAAAAAATAACACGATCTATTGGAAAAATGCAATATTCTATTTTAATGGGGACCCACTTTGTGCCAAAGATTTTAGTGCAACCAAAGATCGGATTGGACTACATTTACTGCAGATAGCTGTATCTTTTAGGAGTCTAAAATCTTGTTGAGGAGCGATGGAGCTACATCTGCTGCCCATCCGAACATCACTCTCAAAATGACTCAGCTTTCAACCATCCCGCGACTAGTAATTAATGTTTTGTACTCTGAGTTGCAGTCTACTAGCTCTGCATGTCAGGGGAACTGCAGCATCTTTTTCACACGACCACGGCGCTTCTGGTCTGTGTGCAAAGCCATGTACTTGTAGTTCTCAGCAATCAGTTTGTATTGGGATGTGTGATGATGATAGGGCTATGTTTTTGTAATGGTCAAGGCGTGTGTGGGTCAGCTTGTATGGGTGGAAAGGGGGTCCATAGCCATACCAGAATTTGCTCTGATTCGCTGCCTGTCCTGGATCCGAAAACCAAGTACCGACATGTCTGACCTTGAACCATGCACACATACTTTGTAGAAACGCAGCTCTGAACATACGCCTGTAGTGGTTTGCACAGAGCTACAGAGAACAGCTTGAACTTTTCTTTTCTTATCTTATCTTAGATGAGGGCAGCACCTTAACCAAGACACAAGATGAGCCCGCAAAGTTTAGAATGGCTCTTGGTGCTTTGGAAAAACAATAAAATCAAGTCCAATCACTGCATTTTATTGGGAGAGCGAGTCTGATGTAGTTAGACGACTCGATGCCCATCTCAAACCTTTGGGCTAGGCTGGCACTGCACACGAGGGCCTTTTATTTGCGCGATGTCTTGGGAATGCAGAGCAAATCAGCATGTTCTGCCGTGGTTATGACACACATTGGTGGATGACATTTAGGATGGGGTGAGCCGTGAGCCGATTTAGAGCAGATCAAAGCCTGTGACTGGCCAGAAATATGCCACCAAGACCCAGGACCAACATGGTATGATACATTAGCTCCCCCTCACATACAGATCGAGGAAAAAATTTAGCTATAAAATGCATCATCTCCTACCTCCATCAGGATTCCTTCTCCAAGGTCTTGATTGTCACTTATTGTTATTTCCTTGGAGCTTGGATCAACTGTCGGTATTTGCGTCAACTATACCGATTTCATTCTCGTTAACATAGCACAAAATTCTATTTCAAATTTATTGATTAGCCAGGTAACTGACTCATCTATTTTACTTTAGGTGCATTGGAGAATAGCCGCCTGTGCAGTGCAATGCAGCAATTTTCTTCATTTAAGGGTTGGCTAACTTATCTTTTATTGTTTTCTTGACTCCTTTCAGATCATCATCTTTGGTCAATTGCATTAGACTTCTCTTAAAGATAACTTAAATCGTCGTCTACATCTCTACTACTCATCCAGCGTCTTTCTCATTCTTGTATATCTCAAAAAAGTAGCATATCTCGACTAGTGCTATTCCATCTTATCTATAACCCCAGATCTATTTTCCGATCCCTATATCTTCGTATATATATTATCTCGAATCGTCTCTATTACATACATCTCAACTAAAAACAATGACTTTGAACGAATACACTGTCATCCCTCCTTGCACCCCATTCTTCGTCCCCCAGGGACCAAACGGTGGCGTCAGAGATACCGTTCCAGAGCTCATGCAGGAGCAGCCACCCCTGGCAACATTGGCCCTCAAAAACGGTACCTGCCTGCAGGGTTACTCCTTCGGTGCAGAGGGCAAAGATATCTCCGGCGAATGCGTATTCCAAACCGGTATGGTTGGCTATCCAGAATCTCTGACCGACCCATCGTATAGCGGCCAGATTCTCGTCATCACTTACCCTCTTGTTGGTAACTACGGTGTTCCTGATCGTACCGTTTTGGACCCACTCCTCAAGGATATTCCTGCCTACTTCGAATCCCACAAGATCCATATTGCTGCTCTCGTGGTCAGCCAGGCTTCTCCAGAATTCTCTCATTACCTTGCCAGCAGCTCTTTGTCCGACTGGCTTAAAGAGCAGGGCATTCCCGCCATTTATGGCGTTGATACTCGTGCCATCACCAAGAAGATCCGCGAGGAGGGTGTTATGCTCGGAAAGGTCGTATTCCCAAAGAACAACGCAAAGGTGGCCACCGCTAGCGATATTGAGGCAATCCAATGGTGCGACCCTAATGAAACCAATCTTGTCGCCGAAGTCTCTATCAAAGAGCCCAAGCTGTACAAGCCCGATCCCAACATGGTCCGCACCCTTCCTAACGGCAAGCCCGTCCGCGTTGTCGCTGTCGACATTGGTATGAAATTCAACCAGACCCGCTGCCTCGTCAAGCGTGGTATTGAAGTGCTCGTGGTTCCTTGGGACTACGATTTCAATAAGGAAGAGAATATTGATGGTCTATTCCTCAGCAATGGTCCTGGCGATCCAGCGACAATCACTCCAACAATTGAGAACATCAAGAAAGCCCTTGCCTCTAAGCGCTTCCCCATTTTCGGTATCTGTCTCGGCCATCAGGTCCTCGCAATTGCCTCTGGAGCCAAGACCGAAAAGATGAAGTACGGTAACCGTGGTCAAAACATCCCTTGTACCCACCACCTTACTGGTCGCTGCTACATCACCACCCAAAACCATGGTTATGCCGTAGAAACTAGCACTCTTCCTTCAAATGTCCGCGAGCTCTTCATCAACGCCAATGACAATACCAATGAGGGTATCTACATGTCTGACCTCCCTCACTTCTCTGTCCAATTCCATCCTGAGGCTGCTGCTGGTCCCTGCGATACGGAATATTTGTTCGACATCTTCATCGACACCATCATTCGTTGTGCTGAGACCGGAAAGGTCGAGGGTCCTGTTGAGTTCCCTGGAACAAAGGAGGCAGAAGAACGTGCTAAGCGCGAAGCCGAGTGGAATGCCGAGCCAGTAGAGGATGACTCTTTCGTTGGGCGCATCGTCAACGGTCGTCGCATCCGCAAGGTTTTGGTCCTTGGATCTGGCGGTCTTACCATTGGCCAGGCTGGTGAATTTGATTATTCTGGTTCTCAGGCCATTAAAGCTTTGAAGGAAGAAAATATTTATACTGTTTTGATCAATCCCAACATTGCTACGATCCAGACCTCCAAGGGATTGGCTGACAAGTGCTACTTTTTGCCCGTCACCCCCGACTGCGTCCGCAAGGTAATTCTCCGTGAAAAGCCCGATGGTATCTACTGCACATTTGGTGGTCAAACTGCACTCAACATTGGTGTCAAGCTCAAGGATGAGTTCGAAGGTCTCGGAGTTCAGGTTCTTGGTACCCCCATTGAGACCATTATGGTCACTGAGGATCGTGAGCTGTTTGCCTCCGCTGTTGCTGAGATCAACGAGAAGTGTGCCAAGTCTCACTCTGCTACCAACATTCAAGATGCCGTTGAAGCTGCCAACGAAATCGGATATCCTCTCATTATTCGCGCTGCTTATGCTCTTGGTGGTCTTGGATCTGGATTCGCCTCAAATGAAGAGGAGCTCGTCCAGCTCTGCAAAAAGGCATTCGCCGCTTCCCCTCAAGTTCTTGTTGAGCGCAGTATGAAGGGCTGGAAGGAAATCGAATATGAAGTCGTCCGTGATAGCTACAACAACTGTATCACTGTTTGTAACATGGAGAACTTTGATCCTCTCGGTATCCACACTGGTGATTCCATTGTTGTTGCTCCCAGTCAGACTCTTTCCAACGATGACTACCAGATGCTCCGTAACACTGCTGTCAATGTTATCCGCCACCTCGGTGTTGTTGGTGAATGTAATATCCAGTATGCTCTCAACCCGGATAGCAAGGAATATTGCATCATTGAAGTCAATGCTCGTCTTTCTCGTTCATCTGCCCTAGCTTCCAAGGCAACTGGCTACCCATTAGCCTTCGTCGCTGCCAAGCTTGGTTTGGGAATTCCTCTCAACAAGATCAGAAACACCGTAACCAAGAAGACCATTTCTTGCTTCGAGCCCAGTCTTGATTATATTGTTGCCAAGATTCCCCGCTGGGATCTTAAGAAGTTCAACCGTGTCAGCAAGAACTTGTCTTCTGCTATGAAGTCTGTTGGCGAGGTCATGGCTATCGGTAGAACCTTTGAAGAAACCATCCAGGAGGCCATTCGCTCTGTTGACACCAGCTTTGATGGCTTTGGGCGCAATACCTATGTTAATGAGACCAAGGAGGAAATCGAACAGGAACTCACCAGCCCTACCGACTTGCGCATGTTTGCCATTGCCAACGCCTTCCATATGGGCTATACCGCTGAAAAGATCTGGGAGTTAACCAAGATCGACAAATGGTTCTTGTGCAAGCTTCGTGGTCTTGTTGAGATGGAAAAGCAGTTGAACACTATTGACACCGCCCAAGAAATCCCCCAGACCTACATTAAGCGTGCAAAGATGCTTGGTTTCTCTGACCGAGCCATTGCCACATTCACTGGCCGCAACGAGCTCCAGGTCCGCAATCGTCGCTTGGAGTGCGGAATCACCCCATTCGTCAAGCAGATTGATACTGTCGCAGCCGAATTCCCCGCTTACACTAACTACCTCTACATGACCTACAATGCCTCTGAGAACGATGTTGCCTTTGAGGACCATGGTGTTATGGTGATGGGGTCTGGTGTATATAGAATTGGTTCTTCTGTCGAGTTCGATTGGTGTGCAGTCCGTGCTATACGCACCCTCAGAGAAAATGGTTTCAAGACTGTTATGATCAACTACAACCCCGAGACTGTCTCTACCGACTATGATGAAGCGGACCGCCTCTACTTTACCAACATCACCTTGGAGCGTGTCATGGACATTTACGAGATCGAAAAGTCCGCTGGTGTTATCCTTTCTATGGGTGGCCAAGCACCAAATAACATTGCTTTGGCTCTTCACCGCCAGAAGGTCAAGATCTTCGGCACCAGCCCCGACAACATCGACAATGCTGAGAACCGCTACAAGTTCTCTCGCATGCTTGATCAGATCAATGTTGACCAGCCACGATGGAAGGAATTGACTGACATGAGCGAGGCTGAATCATTCTGCGATGAAGTCGGCTACCCAGTATTGGTACGCCCATCATATGTCTTGTCTGGTGCTGCCATGAATGTTGTATTCTCTAAGGATGATCTCAGTAGCTATTTGCACCAGGCTGTCACTGTTTCTCGCGAGCACCCCGTCGTCATCACCAAGTACATTGAAGAGGCCAAGGAAATTGATGTCGATGCCGTTGCTTTAGATGGAAAGCTCATAATGCACTGCGTATCCGAGCACGTCGAGAACGCTGGCGTCCACTCTGGTGACGCTACCCTCGTCCAGCCTCCCCAGGATCTTGACCCAGTCACTGTCAAGAAGATCGAAGAAGCTACCGCCAAGATCGGAAAGGCCCTTGATGTTACTGGCCCCTACAACATCCAGTTCATGGCCAAGAACAACGAAATCAAGGTCATTGAGTGCAATGTCCGTGCTGCTCGTTCATTCCCATTTGTTAGCAAGGTCACAGGTGTCGACCTCATCGAGATGGCCACCAAGGCCATGCTTGGACTTCCTGTTGTTCCATACCCCAACGCTGGCAAGCGCCTAAGCTACGTTGGTGTCAAGGTTCCTCAGTTCAGTTTCAGCCGTCTTCTTGGCGCCGATCCTCTCCTTGGTGTAGAGATGGCTTCTACTGGTGAAGTCGCTGCCTTTGGTCGTGACAAGTATGACGCCTACCTCAAAGCCCTTGTTGCCACTGGCTTCCGCGTCCCCGAAAAGAACATCTTGTTCTCCATTGGTTCTTTCAAGGAAAAGCAGGAATTGCTCCCATCCATCAAGCTCCTCCACCAAATGGGATTCAAGATATTTGCCACTAGCGGAACTGCTGACTTCATCCAGGAGCACAACATTCCTGTCAAGACCCTTGATGCTGAGTCACAGATAGAAGAATACAGCCTTCAGCAGTACCTTGCCAACAACTTGATCGATATGTACATCAACTTGCCATCCAAGAACCGCTACCGTCGCCCATCCAGCTATGTTAGTGCAGGCTACAAGTCTCGTCGCATGGCCATTGACTACTCTGTTCCCCTCATTACCAACATCAAATGTGCCAAGATCTTCATTGAAGCAATTGCTCGCTACAACCCCAAGAAGTGGGAGATCGCTAACCTTGACTACATTTCTTCCCACCGCACTGTTGTCTTGCCAGGTTTGGTAAACATTGGGTCTCTCTTTGCCAATGTCAACAATTCCCAGAAATTCCTCAATGCAACCAAGTCTGCTGTCTGTGCTGGCTTTACTGAGATTGTTGTTTCTCCAAACACTGTCGACTTCTCTGCTACTGACGACCACACTCTTGTCATGCTCAAATCGGTTACTAATGGAAACTCCTTTGTTGACTACAAGATCGGAACCGTTGCCAGTGAAGACAATGCTTCCAAGATCCAGGATCTCTCCAACGAAGGCCCAGTCCTGTTCATCTCATTCAACAAGCGCTTGTCCACTTATATTGACAAGTATGACACAGTTGGAAAACAGATCAAGGAATGGCCTGAGACCAGCCCTATCATCACCGATGCCAGTGGAAACGACCTTGCATCTGTCCTTTTGATGGCTTGGATCCACAACCGCTCGATCCACGTAACAGACATTCACAGCATTGAAGATCTTGATCTCATCCGCCAGAGCAGAGACAAGGGCCTTCCAGTCACTTGTGACATCTCTGTGTTCACCCTCTTCGTTACCAAAGAGAAGACTGGTGGATCCGCATTGGATGGTGGTCGCCAGTTGCTCACTGAGAGGGAAGCTGAAGCCATGTGGGATAACCTTGAGGAAATTGACTGTTTCTCTATCGGTACCCTTCCCAACGCATTGTCCAACAATGCTGATGGAGCTGTTGGTTATGCATTGGCACTTCCACTTCTCCTCACTGCTGTTGCCCAGAAGCGCCTCACTGTCGATGACGTTGTACTCCGCTTCAGCACCAACCCACGTCGCATCTTTAACCTTGGCGAGCAATCTGATACCTATGTTGAGGTTCACCTTGATCGCAACCAGAAGATCACCGAGCGTCACCCTGACTCAAAGTGGTTCCCAAGCAAGGCTGTTGAGAGCCTCAGTGGATTTGTCCACCGTGTCGTCCTTCGCAACAAGACTTTGTTCCTTGACAACAAGTTCTATGGATCTGATGATGGTCCAACTGGCCGAGAGCAATCCGCCAACTACCGCACACTGAGCTCCGGACCAAGCCGCAAGGAAGTACTCACTGGCGTTGGTATTGATGGTCTCTCACCCTTCGTCCACACCCAATACGAACGTGCTGCTGCTTCCTCTCGCCTCGCACCACGCCGCATCAGTCTCTCATCTAGCATTGCTGAAGACACATTCATTGCTGCTACAGCCCCACCTTCCACTGTGATCACTGCACCAGAGACCGCTGCATCTGCCAATAAGGTTGACGAGCCTATCGCCAAGAGATATGGCGTCAAGCAAGGTGCCACTCCCCTCAACCTCAACATGGTCGAAAACTCTCTTAGCGATGTCTTTGCTCGCCACGGTGGCCCCAACCCATTCTACATGAAGCACATCCTCTCTGTTCGCCAATTCAACCGCAAGGACCTTCACCTCCTGTTTGCCATTGCCCAAGAGATCCGCATCCAGGTCGAAAGGCACGGACGCATTCCTCTTCTCAAGGGTCGGCACATGGCTGCAGTCTTCTACGAGCCGTCTTCCCGGACACTTGCCTCCTTCCAGGCAGCCATGATGCGTCTGGGTGGTCAGGTTGTCACGGCCAACAGCGACAACTCATCTATTGCCAAGGGAGAGTCTGCAGAAGACACTGTCCGCGCCTTTGGATCATACTCCGAATGCATTGTCTTGCGCCACCCAGAGGCTGGCATGGTCGAGAGAGTTGCCAAAAACTCCAATGTCCCAGTTATCAACGCAGGTGATGGAACTGGCGAACACCCCACTCAGGCTATGCTTGATGCCTTTACTATTCGTGAGGAACTCGGCACCATCAATGGCTTGACCATCACCATGATCGGTGATCTTCACAATGGCCGCACTGTCCACTCTCTTGCCAGTGTTCTCGCTGAACATAAGGTCAAGCTCAACTTTGTTGCCCCTGCTGGACTTGGCATGCCCGACTACATCAAGGAAAGCATCATGCAGCGTGGCCCTCATGTTGTTATCAATGAGTACACTGAGCTCAACGATGAGATTCTTGACAACACCGATGTTCTCTATGTCACCCGTGTACAAAAGGAACGCTTCACTGACCCTGCCGAATATGAGAAGGTCAAGGATTCCTTTGTCATTGACAACAACACAATGCGCAAGTGCAAGCCCAACATGATTGTTATGCACCCACTTCCTCGCATCAATGAGATCAGCAGCAATGTTGACACCGACCCCAGAGCCGCCTATTTCCGCCAGATGCGCTATGGAATGTTTGTTCGCATGGCCCTGTTGATGCTTGTCATGAACCACACACTCTAAAATACGTCTAAATTTGCACTACTCAGATCCAGATGTAACTATTTTATTTGATACTACCTACCTATGTTAGTTTATCCATAGAGTTTTATTTATTTATTTATTTTTGTCCAATTGTTTTATAAAATATAAAATTAACAAATATTTACAGTTTGGCAGCATACACACATCATCATCATCGCAAAGTGACACCACTACACTACACTGTTCACATGATCTAACCTGGATTTTATTTATTGTGTGGCACTAATAATCTCGATACACAAATCCATATCCAATGGCACACCAAACCTGATTTTGGTCTGTCCAGCTCACTATAAATAATCGCAGTGGGTCCCAGTCCAATAACAAACAATAAACATGTCCCTTTTGAATTATTTTTTATGTGTACAACAATAGCCTGGATAAATTCATTACAAAATAATTGCAATGTCCACAGAACTTTGCCACTGGGGATTTGATGAAACTGTATCCAAGTTTATGACAAGCTCGTATTAAAACAGCACTTTTCAATGGCGACATGGCTTCATAGAAACAAACCTGGAATAATATTAGACGCATTTAGACCTTGACCTCTGCTAAAGTCGTAGGTGTGCCGCTGCTAAATGATCCTGGTAATAGCCAGGGCCATACAGTCAAATGCATCGATTCCTACACAGAGAATACATATTTCAGATCAACCACTAGGCAGCTTTCTCTTATTACTGTTGTACAAGATCAATCTCTGCGCCCGCCCCCTGAGATCACCATTGCCATCAAAGCAAATCCAGCTGCGTCATTGGCAGCAAAATCTAATCTAGTCATCACCGATTCCGATATGACCAAAATTGAACATGAGCATGTGTAACTTGAAGCCGTGCCAAAACATAGAAAACTTCGGATCCAAATAAACGCAAAATCAAAGGAACCGGTGTCCACTGGCACAGAACATTTTTTGTGTGTAGTCTCGCCACACGTCATGGCTGTGCTTATGTCTAGCAAAGAAAAAATATATGTCTGGAGAAATAGCCTGAATAAACTAATCCCCGCAAACGCAAATTTATGGTCGGATCAAAAAGACGTCCGAGCTTTATTAGATACAAGCATATTAAACCTCCAGACAAGCATTTCAATAATGATACGCACCGACCTGGCGTCCAATTAGATATTACGCGTGCGCCAACATACACGCAACCAACCGAAATAAAAGGCGTGAAAGAACCGCATTTTCGATCCAGGAAAGGAGACAATGTCCCTCATCATCATCATCATCATCATCATCATCATCATCAATGCCAGCACAACATCCTATTGTCACCACACCCGCCATAATCAACTCGTACCCACCTCTCACAATAGAGAAAGCAGACCAGAAAGTCAATCGGCAAACTCCGTATTGGTCGCCCCAGTAGTGCATTATTATAAATAGCCCTGATCTCGCTCTTTTATTAGTCAAGGCTCAGATCGTAATTTCTGTTCCCCTGATACCAGCCATGGGGATCTACAAACCTGCTCTGGCCACAAAACATCGTGAAATTTTAAGTGAGGGATTTGCATAGCCCATTGATCTGCAGACTTTTTTTGGGGGCGAATGGTATATGTATGTCTGGTTGGAAAAGGATAGGCAAAGCCCAACCAATTGGGCTGAGAGTGGGGTCTGTCTATAATGTATAGCAAGAGCGTGGTGTGTGAGTAGCAGTAGTAGTAGTAGTAGTAGTAGTAGTAGTAGTAGTAGTAGGCTTCATGTTGAGTAGAAAACTAGTTTCTCGGTCTTTGCTGTCTGCTGATGATCCATGCCTTCGTGTCAAAAATACACACAGGCACCACCAATGCGGATAATATTGTTGAGTGTATGTCCGACCGAGCCCAGACCACAAATTCAGATCGCCGCTACAGTAGAGACAAAACATGGGACATCGTTTCTGGTCTACTGATGCTACTGGGTCAACGAGATCATGGATATATCATGACAGCGGCTATTCATAGGATGGTGGGATTTTGGGTTACTCGGAATTCGGCAAAACTAGGCTTTAAAGCTATAAAAACCAATATATATCTCATACACATACTCACTCTCTCTTTCTCTTTGGAGTGGAAATCGTCCACAGGTCTCTGTCGATTTTAGAGGATATTTGTATATCCATGAAGTTACTGTGTTGATCTTCATAGTACACACACACGCACACACATATGAGTGTGAGAATAGATTTAGATACACACTCAATCAATGACATTTACAGGTTGTGTATGTGTGGCTTAGACACCAAAGTACAAAATATTCCGTTCTAGCCTAACTTCTGGCCCAAGCAAAGATTCCAAGCCAATTGCTGTAATTGCCAGACAAAAAGGAGAAAATCATATTATGATGAACACATTTTTGGGGCCTGGCTTTGTAATAAATCTGTCATGGGCTTGGATTTTTTATTAGATCTAAATTACCTTTGGGGTGTAACATGCAAGTTAGATCAGGTCTATGCACAGGCTGCAGCAAATCGGTATAGAAAGTGGAATGGATCTTTATGATTTGGATCTGCCTTATGGAGAAGGGCTCTGGCTCTACTACACAACAAGCATCTGTCATGAAATTGCACTTGTTAGCTCGAATGTGCGTGTACAGAGAACTAGTCTATAATGCAACAAAGAGGATCGGTGGCAAAGGTGGAGAGGCCAAAAGTTGCAAGTAAGCTTGGTTATGCTGTGGCAAACTCATATCACCCAGCGCATGCCAATTATGTCTTTAATTTGGCCACCCTAACAGATATACAACCAAAGCGCCTCCTTATGCCCAAAAACAGTCAAGAGCGACAATATATACGCATTTACAAAACAACAAGCAACTAGAAAGAAACATGTTTAACACATACACACACAAACGTACAATCACTTTGTTAACTACATTACTGGGTATGCAATAACAACAAATCATTTGTACTCAACAATTCCACATTCGTAAATAAATATGGAAATATGGGGTAAAGGGATATAGATCGTTATTTTTAAAGGGCTACTAATTTTTACTAGTAGATCAGCTTCGCTATGCATATTGGCCAGCCCATATCATCATGTATACTGTTTCTCTGCCTTTAGCCCTTCAAAGATCATTACCCATATGTATGTGTGTTGACTATGCTGTTTATCTGACCAGAAGACTCTGTGAACTTTTGGCATACTGTGGTTTTTAGTTTATATTCCAAGTCGGCAGAACAACTTGTGTATCTCTTTCTCTTTTTGTCTTTATACAAAAGATGTTTTGTGCTAAACAATCAAAATCTTGATTTGCTTCTTGGAATTTATAGAAACAAGAAATCATTCCCAAATTGCTAAACAATAGCAATTATAATTATAATTATAATAAAAGAATAATAGAAATGATAGTAAAGATACTTATATATAAGGTAGTAATTTTTAATGCTGTCACTGTCTATGCTACTGGAATTTTAGTCCTATAATTACTGTTTTTTTGCAGATTATAAATACCACGACTGCTTAAGAATTGTATATATATATATATATCTCTCTCTCTCAGGAGAAAAAAATAATGTAGTGTGAAATTATTGTATGTGTGTGCATATAGATTTCTGGTTTGTAATGCAATTGGTTTTATTTTTCAAAGATGCGGGCCAAGAAAAGGGACATTTTAAAAGTAATGGTCACATATTTTATTGATTATTTACTGCATACTGATCAATACTGTGTACAACACACACAGACATACATTAAAGTTGAGTACAATAATAATAATAATAATGATAATGATGATAATAGAGTGAGGAATAATAAAAAGAAAAAAGGCGAAAAACACCATTAGGTATAGTAATAAATAAAATAGAGTATTTGTGTGTTACCAAGATATCCATTCACACAAGAACTTCAGGGTACTCAACTACTGTTGTTGTCGATTTACATTTGGCATGGCTTTTGCAAAGTAATTTGTAACAGTAGTAGAGCAACTGGTGAGCGATATAACAATTGTTTTGATTTTAAATAGAGGTAGGTGGTACCTCAGCGATTCCTGTGCTTTGTTGGGGCAAGTTATGCAAAGCATATGCATTTGAGAAAAGAATTGGCCATTATCGTTATTATTGTTGTTGTTATTATTATTATTATTTGTGAGCCTCCTTTTGCATATTTGATATTATAGGATGCCAATAAATGTATTCATGGACCATAAATAAAGCATACCAATCCATATGTATATGGCAAAATTTCACTTAGGATCAAGCATGTTGTAGGCAGAAATGAGTCCTCCCATCAGATTTTAGCCCAATCACACCAGCCATTTTGTATTCAACTACTCCTGGGGACCCATTTTGCCTAAGGCTTGGTGAAATCTGGCCATATGTGAGAACGTATTGTCGAATTGCTTTAGAGAGTCTTGTTAATAATAACTCCAATAGAAGCACCAGAGTAATGCCAATAGATTTGCAATGTTTTATTATATTGTTTTTTTTTGCATTTTAAGAGCCACAGGAAATGTCCTCAAGTAAATCTGGCCACCATAGCTGATTGGACCAATTCACATACACTCATATCGCTCTGCCCGATACACCATTGTCTGCGATTTATGCAGTTGAAGGCGCTGTTAATATCATAAAGTAGATTATGAGTTATTACATCAATAAAACATCATACATGGCATATCTTTAGTATCATATCATGGACCAAGATGTGTACATGAAGATGATGGATTTTCTCACGACTCTTTGCTACATGGGGTTTTGTATAATTTGAGGCATATTTGAATCATTTATTTGTATTGTAAAAAAGGATTTGGTTAGTTAATACACATGGCGCCGCAGAGATGGTCAAATGGTTACTACTACTACGGCTGATGTCCCACCTCCTTCTTCCGAAGACATTTACAGAATAGTTGATGATAAGCCATGATTCTGTTTGATTCAAAAAGATAAATGGTACGCAAGTACAGGTTACAAACATCTAGCAACGGACAGATTGACAAGTAGACAATGAGCGAGAGGGAGGGAGAAAAGAAAAAAGACCCGTTAGTATTAAAAAATCATATGCAGCCAAACAATTAGGGATAATAGTGCGTGCCTGTATTGTATGATGGCAGATGGTGCCACTTTGCACTATTTGGTTGTCTCTCTTGGCAGCCTTTTCTAAACACATGCTGCCAGAAATTTCAAAGAATTGCGGTGTTGCCAGACATACTCCTATGCTTCAAAGTGCTGATTTGCCGCATTTTTCATATGGGTCGCCGTGGAATTTGCATGTATGTATGTATGTATGTATTGCATGAGAAAGTCTGAGTGCATGAGTACGTGTAAAAATAATAGAGAAGCAGGATATTCTTACTTTTTACATACAGCGAATTTGTTGCAAACCACCCACGGTTTTGCATCCACATACAAGACAGGAGTAAATTGAATTGGGATTTTGACAGCAACAATGGCGATGGTGGTGGGAGAGCGGCGTGTGTTTATGGATATCGAACGGGAATACAAGACTTTGGGCCATTGTTGGGCTGAGTTGTCGGTTGGTGGTGACTTCAAACCAGCCTCGCAGACAAGAAAATGCATAGAAGCGGCGCCATCCATGCACATGCATGCCTATTCATGCAAAATATTGGTCCAGTATACACGGCCATTGTTCTTGCTTGTGTCTGTCGACTCCTTCCTTCCTGCCTCCGTTCGTTTGATTGACTGGCTTACCCACCATGTGCATAGCATCCAATCGAATTCGCATTTCTTACATGGCATACTTCGGTATAAAACTATTGCTTGGCTTTCGCAAATACTCCATACCTTTAAGCTTGAATGGTCGGTCA
Organism: Mycoemilia scoparia; assembly: GCA_027575805.1. NCBI lineage: Eukaryota > Fungi > Kickxellomycota > Kickxellomycetes > Kickxellales > Kickxellaceae > Mycoemilia > Mycoemilia scoparia. Next base: position 26,000 of record JANBPU010000027.1, on the reverse strand, counting down.
TGTTTGGCTAAGCACATCATCTCTATGCCAGCCCAGTCCACACATTCCAGAGAACTGATTGAACAAAGCATCGGACAGAATGCTGGAAAGGACTGCTTTTGGTTTCATACCAGTGGGCAGTCAGTTGAGTGGCTCCAACTCAGATTTATACATGATCCAGAGTTTGTGAGTGGTTTGTGTCCTTATTATTGTCTTGTCTATACATATTTTTCTTAGCTTTGCGTTCACTGCCATTGTTACTTCTAATACCACAACTAATCGTTGCAGTAATCGGAAATACAAGCAATGATAGCGTTTTTGATGCACAGGATCCTAGACTCTTGCGTATGTCCTATTTCAAATAACAGTATTAGTGGCAGTAGCAATTGTGTGTGTGTGTGTGTGTGTGTGTGATGGTGGCCGTTGCGATGGAAGGAGCTGCTGCTGCTGCAACAACAATATCACACCGCCAATAACAACACAACACTATTGATGAAAAAAATAAATCTATTAAATAATTCCTATCTAAGCTTTTCCTCGTTTGTTGTCACTGCTCTACACCTATTGCTATTGCTATTGCTATCGCTAGGACTGCTTACATTACTTTTTCCCACACAACCCAGTGGGGGGAGTCTAAATAAACATAAATAGCACACTTAGGAGGTTTATAAATGCCTTATTAAAAGGTGGAGAAGGGGCAAACATCAATAATTTACATGCAAGATGGCTGTTTAGCTGTTCTGAGAAAGACTTCGGCTACAAAAAAAGATATACATTGGCGGGATTTTCAGACTCTTATCAAGCAATATACACAGCCAATGTTTTTATACGCCGCATTGCCATATTCAAGGATGTTGGTTAGCAAATGAATAGCAACCAACATTAAGCTTATTCACAAGTATTAGAGATTTTTCAGCAATAGATTTTTTGTATTAACATAAAGGAAAAAATAGGATGCAAGATGTTACAAAAAAATAAGGGAAAGAATATAGACTAAACAGAGAGTAGTGGTAATAATAGTAGGGGAAGAGGGGGAAGAAATTTTGGTGCCAAAATGCTATAACAGTATTAGCTAGCACAAATACATAGCGGCACTTTTGAAGAGGATAATGTAATATAAAAATAGCTGCCTAAAATCAGGCTTTAGAAGTAATACAAATACGAAGTTTTGGGTGGTGGGGATGGAAACAATTCCAAACCATATATAATACTATAGGAGCCGCCGAATCAGCCATCAAGGGGGATTTTGGATCGGAAGAAATATGTGAGCTGAGGGTAAAGAGATGTCGTCGCTCCTGATCGATTGGCAAATAGAAGCTTGCACTTAAAAGCTTCGGGCATATTAATCGTCCACAAGTAATCGTTTGCAGTGTTTGTGCTTAATAGGCAAGGAATGCTGTGCTATAATAATTCTACACGGTTTGAATGACATGCCGCAATGAAAGGAAGGAAAGTAAATAATACCAATATTGGCCATGGCTTTTAGAACACTGCCGTCTTAATGGCAGCAGTGTTGGCTTGCGTTGATGGGGGGACTGCTGTGTAGTGTGCGTGCTGGACGTGGTACTTAAGGCCATTGAGGTTCTTGTAGGCTTTACCACAGTCTGGGACTAGACATTTGTATGGCTTCTGGGCATTCTGGGCATCACAGTCGACATTGCAGTGTCCATGCAGGTTGTGGTACTTCAATCCATTGGGGTTTTTGTAGGCCTTGTCGCAGCCAGGAACGGTGCAGCGATATGGCTTGTTTTCCTTTTGTGAGACGCCATTTGACTTTGCAGCAGCTGCAGCGGCAACAGCGCCAGCCATGGCGGCAGTAACGCTTGGTGGGAGGTGCACATCGCCAACACATCCGGATTGCTGAAGCTTCTTTACTGGCTTCTGTGCAGATGGGGTTACAGATTTTGGCGTCGTTCCAGGGGTGAGGAAGAGCGAATCGTTTGAAGAAACAAGAGCCGCAATCATGTCATCGTCATATAGGGACATGGATCCCGCGAAGCTAGAGTCAAGCACAGATGGTACCGATGGCTTCTTTTGGGGTTGGCAGGCAGCGCCGCCAGCTGCTGCAAATCGCTTGTTGCTGTTGTACTGCGATGGAGCTTGGCTGGCTGTGCGCTTGCGGGACTGCATGCCGCCAAAGAGCGTGCTGCGCATGTCAAATGTGAGAGGGGGCTCGATGGGAGAGTTTGCAAGCGAGGACGAGGCAGTGTTGCTAGGGCTGAGCGGAGGAGTCAGGTCAGAAAGTGTGTGTGCGGCAGCCTCGACCCTGCGGGCAGCAGCGCTCTTTGCATTGTTGTTGAGAACCGAGGGGATCCCAGAGCCAACGGAAGGAATGAGCGAGGAAACATCGCCACCAGTAAGAGCTGCAGCAAAGCAGTCAGTAGCCGACCATTCTTGCTCAAAGAGAATGTTGTCGGAAACTTCAGTCTGTTGCTCATCGTCCTCGAAGCGGACGTGGCACTCCTCATAGTGCTGGAGAAGATCGTGAAGGTCATCGAGGGTAAGGCCACAGCACGTAAAGTCCCTGCAGAAGCTGTTCTCCAGATCATGTGTGTACGAAGCATCATCGAAGGCGAGGGTAGAAGCACTTGCGCTACTTGGACTTGACATATCGGCGCTGAGAGGAGTTGGCGAGTTCACAGCGGTGGTGGTGGTGGTCGATATGGCAGGAAGCTCGTATAGTCTGTTTGGCAAAAGAGGCCAGAAGAGAGAGCAGCAAAGAACAGAAAAAACAGAAAGATCAGTAACTGTTTACATGACTGAATAGAATAGCATTTATCATTAGCGATAGTGATATGCTGGGTAGTGGCGCCCACTAGAGCCAGGCAGTACACAGCGCCCAGGCATATGCAAAGAGAGGTGGAATGTGCGGCAGCTGCAGAAGGACCGGGCCGGTGCTGGCAAGAGAAGTGGTTCAACTGCCACCCCCTGCGAAAACAGGACAGTCCGTATCCTCAGCCACTACCACATCCGCTCCCAGCTGGTTTGGAGAAACGCCCTTCCAGACATGGGAACCAAACCTATTATCCTGGAGGGATGGATGAATGCATGCATATCAAGGTGTTAGAGAGAGAGAGAAAAGTAAGACACCTACTCAAGGAAAGAGCCTTGGAATGAATCGGCAAGAGTTGTCGATGGAGTGCTGTTGTTGTTGTCAGTGCTTGAAGACATTGTTGCAGAGTAGTATTATGTGAAGAATCGATGAGGTTATATGGTGTTTGAAGATAGCAGTATTTCTTTACACTAGAAAAGAGAGAATTGAAGCGTCTATTAGGGTGCGATTAGTTGTTTTTGAGTTGTTATCAGAGTTCACAAGACCAGAGGAGATGAGTATAGAGGCTGTGTGATTAGGCGTTTTGAGAGAGAGAGAGAGAGAGAGAGACTGAGTATATGGCAAAACAAGGTTTACAGAGCCACTCTGATGAATAGAGACTAGAGCTTAGAAGCAGGGGGTTTGGGAAGCAGAGGTTTAAGGTGAATGGAAGAATAAGCAAGAATAGATAGATAAAGACAGGGGTGAAGTTCAATGATGAGGATGCGGCGACGGCGATCTTTATAAATAATCCAGGGGATATGAAGCCACAATAACCACAGCATATTCCAAACTTGACCAAGTGTGCAAGACGCGAGGGAGAGGGTGATCAGCATCTCTCAGCCGAAAGTGGTGCTGGCACCCACAGCGATTCGGATACGCATCAATTACTGACCCCAACCGTTTTACCAGCTTTCAATTTGCCAGGGTTGATCGCCACCCCCCTCGCAGCCAATTACTCCTTTCTGGCCTCAACTGGCCAAAACGCCCCGTAGCCTGCCTTTCGCTCTTGCCCTACCCGATAGTGCCACAAGCTGGCGGCCAAATAAATCTGCGCTGGCATGGCCTTGCTCTCGCCTGTCAAGACTAGTATGCTATGCCAGGCCATCATTTCCTGCTTCCTCAGGCATAGGCCGGCCAGCTGTAAACACGATCTCTCTGGCTGGCTTCGAGAAACCTGGATTCACCCACCCCAGGTACACCAGGCTATGACTGGCCCAGTCGCCTGGTCTAGCGCTCCCGCGGTCCGCGTGGGCCATTTTCACCTATCCTTTAGACGCTGTCGCATAGCCAGCCCTCCCCAGGGTCTCCTAAACCTGGGCGCCTTGGTAGGCGACGCGCTTCCCGCTGATCTCGTAGCAAACAAAAGCGTACCTGCTAAACGGCCCATGGTCAAACAATACTGAACCCTCGCCCACTCTCCATCGTCATCATCTTGAACTATCGAAGCGCTGTATCTGTGCTTTGAGGACCATTGTTATAGTGGTCGAGATACTGCTTACATGAAAGTGGGAGACGGTGCCAAAGTGGGAACAATGGGCATGGGTCCAGCGCGGCCATGTCAACCCACCAGAGTGCCTTAATGCCGCCATTATGGTGGGCAGGCAAGCCATGGCACTGACTGGTTGCCATGTGTCTAGCTGAAGAGCCCATATAATCGCTGCAACTCTGCTCTTTTTCTTTTTGGCCAGACATCGGGTTCCAGAGGAGGAGGCATTATCGATTGATTGCCTGACGGCTCATGGCTGGGTCTGGTAGGAGGAAATGCCGTGGCAATGGTGGTGGTCAAAATACACTGGCGCCTGGGCTCGGCAATAGCACACAGGATAAAGAAGGTGTCATTGAAATCAGAATCGCAGCCAGCACTGGCCAAACATCTCCATATAGCACGACCTGTATGTCTTTATTTCAATTAATTGGGGTGGCGGGGAAATAGAGTGAGGACTGTAGGGGGCCGAACACCATGATGTGGCTGCTGCAAAAATAGCAGCAACACCAGTCGAGATATAGCAGCAGCAGCAGCGGCAGCAGCAGCAGCTACGGCGGCAGAGCAGCAAGCACAGAGCAAACCAAGGACCTCGTCTGCAGAAAAGGCATCCTGAGAGCATTGTGCAAGCCTTCATTGACATTTGGCGTTGTCTAGAAATGCCACAGATACAATTGCTCGTCTGTTGCATTGGCCAGAGACGACAGCAGGGCACAGTAGAATGGCAGCAGCCACTCAATGTGGGCCTTGGAAATACGCCTCTTAGCCCAATTAACCTTGGCCCGCCCTCATGCTAAATTCAGCATTGGTGTTGACACCAACCCAAAAAACCAGGGTTGCAACTGTGACAATCTCCTCTGTGCTACAATAAAAAACACTCGCCCGCACGATTGTTTGTATACTAGCTCATTGGCATACACACACACCAAGCACCAACAAAATAAAATAGCCATTGAAGTTTATTAATAATGTAGGACTGAGTGGCTGTGGTCGGCCATGAGTAGTGCCTCTGGTTCTCCGTGGTTGATGAGCTGCTGCTGCTGTCATGGTGGGGGATGGAGAGGATCTCTGCTGTGCTTTTCTATGGCACTGCAACAATAGCAGCGGCCACTAATCCGTTCTACAAGGCCAATTCACATCATCCCGTTCAGATAGAAACACATCAGCAATACAGCCTTCTGGCTGGTTCTCAGACGAATCCCCCCTCCATTCTGAGAGGATAAGAAATAAGAAGATGGGCCAGCCATTTCGGCTCCAACCCCACCTTCTCGACCTTTTTCACATCAGGCTATTCTTGGATGCTGGTTTCCCTTCCATTTAAGAATATTTGGCTGTCCCTTCTGCCAACTCAACATGATGCATGAGAGAATAATAGCGAAATGATAATAGTGCCTGGATGGCGGGCGTTGTTTTTGTTTCCAAGATCATTCTTTAAGCTTGCGTTTGCCTGTGTAAACATAATATGTGCGTATTGCCTGCTGTGCGTTGAGTCAAAGATCCTTTCTCGTATATGGGGCAAGAGGGACATCGGTTACCCTTAGAGAGGTGCTGAAATGTGGGGGCACAGACTATACTAAAATGCGGATGCCAACCTCTTTCAGGCCAGCAACAAAGGAAAAGACAATATACTATCCCATTGCCGATGTGTTAAATCAGGCTTGTTTGCTTTCATGTCTCATGCCTCTCACTCACCACGCCCACCTTGGCTGTAAAAATCAGCCATGGTCGCAATAAAGCACCACCTTTGTTTGGACTCAACAAAAGAGATCCTGGTGCTATGATACTCCTCTCTTTGCAAGTGTATGTACCTAGCAATCTATTCGGGGTTGGCATTGTCTTGTTTGCTCTTTCCTCACCGCACTCTGCCCTGTCTAGACTGTTGCAAAGCACTGTGTTGGGCATTTGATCTTTTGGTCCCACACCAGATCCTTAAATTCTCTCTCTCTCTCTCTCTTCTGCATATTGTTTGCAGTAGGTGGATTCCATGCCTCTATAATCACCCTACTTTGGCTGCTGGCTAGCTACCCATCCACCCAACGTATCCCGAGTGAATTAGACAGGGGGTGAGAAGCAAGAAGAAGCAGTACTACATCTCTTCTAGTATTTTGGCTCCTCATAGTTTAAGCAAAACATGCCAAGCAATATTTTTGGATTTACGGTTTATTATTATTGATTTTTGCCCATTTATTGTATTCATTAATACTTTCTTCCCATCCTTTCTTCTTCTTTTCCACCCTCTCCTCTCCTCCCCACATACACATACTAAAACACGCACGCCACCAAACACCACAAAATTGGCTGTCACTGCCATCCTTTACTATTAGAGCAAATGGAAGCCTGTGTGTGTGTGTGCGCGCGCTTACATTGGTAAGGGATTCGCTCTCTTTTTTGGCTTCTAGTGCAAACCAAATGGGTTAACATCCAAAGAAGTAGTAGATATGCTGAATGTGGAGCCAAAGTAAAGGCCAAAGTGAGTTTCTGCTGCAAGATGCTGGTGCTAGTGGGAAACCACCCAGTATCGCGCCTGCAAATCAGTTACCAGATTTGCACTGGCCATTTCTTTTTTATTTTTAACAGTGCCACGCCACCACCATGAAAATAAAAAACAAAGACTGTGGGCCCACACACACACACACAAGTCAGTTGTTTTTATCCACACCCGCATCGTCGACACTCGCACACTGGCCTTCACGCGCCAAATACCAAAAAGAAAGAAATAGGATGCGCAGAACATCGCTGTTTTGGTGCTGTGTCCACAAGCTTTGTCAAGGCCTTGTTGTAAAAATGATACACCAATCGATGATGGATTGACCTATTTACCCTATTCGCTTCCCATCTTAGGGTTTGATTATGGCTTTTGCTGCTGCTGCTGCTGCTGTAGACATTGACATTGTGGAGTTTATCTTAACACACAAGGCGTGATGCATTTCGTCATGTGGCAGCAGGCGGTGTCCGCGACTAGTCTGCCGTGTCGTGCTTAATAACCGGCGACAATTGGAATGGTGGTGCATATTAATTGACACCCGACACTTTCCTGCAGCCCCAGGCCTCGAGGTTATAATTTTACGGTGTCAGCAATTCACGTCAACTTGGATCATGGTGCTTCAAGTGCGACTATTTGATAATAACCTGGGATCACCCTGTAATCGTCGGCTACCAAAAGGTACCACTGCCCTTCCGAAAGCACCACCACCACCACCCATATTTGCATCGAACCAATGGACAATATTGCTTGGTCGGTATTGTTCAAATTGCTTAAATGATCGCCCATCGGCTTTTGAGGTACATTAGAAATGCACCTTTGTGCCAATTCGCGTGGGATGGTGGTCATATTTGGCAGCTGTGGGTAAAATGCCGTGACGACAACATTATACTCAAACTGGCCGGGCTGAAATAATGTCTTCTCAAAGGTGTTGTTGGCCAATTCTTTGCGTCTTGATGCCTCATCACAACGGAAATGGGCATCGAGAGTGGCGCAATATTGATAACTAATATGTGTAACCACATGCCCAATTGGGCGGCAGGCTTCGTAGGTAATTTAACCGAGAGTCCTTTGCTCCATGCATAGGCAGGCAGGAAGGCAGAGATGGGTTGGGACCAGAAGAGGGCCGAAACGTTGGTTGTTGTAGGGAGGAATTGCTATGTGGATTCTAAATTGCCCTGTAGTCCACGCGTCTACGATTGGCATACATGTGGGCCATCATATCATCTGGACGGGTTCTCGATTTGACATGTGCGTGGTTGCGGTGCGATATACGATGGACCAAGGAGAGCGACAGCAGGTGTGTTCTTGTGGGGCAGGCAGCATGGACTTGGCAGCGCTGCAATGTCTTTGGTCAAAGCACTAATGGCATGATGCCAGACTGGCATTGCGGGTTGGTGCGATTGGGCTTGTGACTGCCGTATCCAGGCTCGGGCTGTTTGGTTAGTTGCAAGCGGTTACGTCAATTCTTGAAAATAATAGCCTGCAACTTCGTATTGACTTTCGTTGCGATCTACGACATACTTTCCATCCCTCTTGCCGTGCTGCACGACCATATTAAACGTGTTTCTGGACTATCTTTGTTGATGTTGCTCCTGATAAAGGGCATCAAAGAAGCCGCACCAAAGCTGGGCTTACTCCCGAAGCATGTGCTGACGGAGACCCGTTAGACCAGTCGAAAGAAACGCTGATGATGCACACAAACATGTAGATTTCTTCCCAAAGCAGCTTCCATGCCAAACGTGGAGTTGCTCAGGGTAAAGTGTCGGGCTTGTATTCCAAAGCAATCTTGGCCAAGCATTCTGGCGATTGTTTGTAGTTGCCCTCTTTCAGGGATCTTCATTTACATGGAGAAAGATAGACAGGCTAATACAGTGGCTGCATGACTATTTACGCAGGATTCGCACATCTTTCTCATCTTGGCCAATGTTAAATGCACTGGCAGCGCCCATCGGTGCCAGCCAAAACATACATGGTGTCTAGGCCATACCATATCCTATCATACCGCCAATTAACCATATCTGCTCTACAACAATGGGGGGTGGAGAATCTAGAAGAGATGGTGGTTATTTTTGTTAGACTGAGCAGCTATCAAACAAATTGTTAGCTCTGATGTGTTCCGCAGAACCAGTAAGCCCAACTCAAGAGAGTGAGAGCGTGTGTGCTTCTTTTTCTGTATCCATTACTGCTCTTGTGTTACCCTTTAGAAAAAATACGAGCGGGATATTGATGTGCCACTGTGGTGTCTCTGCATTCCCTGAATACCCGCCGATAAGCCACCACGAACCATGCCTCTAACGCAGTAGCCATGTTACAAAGCCCACGACCTTGGCCACATATGCCGCTGCCGCCCCCTTCAGCAGCTGCAGCTGCGACTGTACCACCAGCAGCAGCCATCTTCAGTATGCTGGTGGGACACTGTCCCCAACCATTGCTCCAGCCAAGCGCCAAGTTGCTCCAATGCCAAATATCTCTCATTGACACTCCCCAATCTTTCACGATTCCAGTATAGCACACGCACACACATGCATGTCCTTATTGCAATTACATGGGCCTACTCACTTTGTATTGCTGCTGCCACCTTTCCAAGTATAACCAGGAAGTTGGTCCCATCTCATGTATCTTGCATTTCCTTCATATTGTATTATCTTTTGACCAAGGCGTGTGGTGCATTGGCTATTAATGCCACATGCCCATTGCGCATCGCATATATTGGCTTTTTAAGAATACTGGCTATTTTTGTGCTGCATTGAAATTTGTCCTTGTATTTCGATTTGGTTATAGCAATGTTACTAAAATTCCATCAAGCCATTATTGTGTAGTCGAGACTTGGTATTGTCTATCCTCGATCTTCTTCTCTACATTTGTACATCTTTAGGCTATGTGGGAGAGATGCAAGATCTCCTCACCACTTTTGTATCTAATGGTGTTTTGAGATCTTTAACATCATTATAGCTATATCCTCTTCAAACACCGCCAATGCGAGATGCTGCGTTTTTTAGGTTTGGGTTTTGTGTGTTTAGAAAGACACAAGAGAATATTTCATCCTTTTCTGTATCCTGCTGGGACTGTGGTATGCTTTCTGTACTGGGTAATGTAGCTTCACATGAAAGAGACATTGTGATAGTTTATAATAACACTATGTGTGATTTAATTGCTTATAGTATTATTGAATGATATATATATATATATATATATCATTTGCTATTTCATTCATGAGAGAATCCATTTAACTAATATATACATATATATACACTCTTCATCATATAGTTATATTGTCAGAATGCTCTGCAGCGTTATATTTGCATTAGAAACGCATTGCATAAAATACCTGCTTTCATTTGCATTTTCTATATTAACCATTAGCTCAAGTGTTCAACTTTTAACTCAATGCCAGTGCCATTGTAAGTAGACCCTATTTCTTTCCACCACATCTAAATACACGCAGCTCCGCAGTTCACTTATACAGCACTGTGTGAGTATAACATTTAAGTGTACATCTGCATGGCATTTTCCCTTTGTATATTATTAGTTTCGAGTACTAAAATTTGCATTACTATACTCACTCTCTTTATTGGCATTTGCATCTTGTCCTTATTTAATGTAATACAGCGACTAAAATATTGCATTTGTTGTGTAAAGAGAGTTGTTCAGATGTTTGTTGTTTTCAATGAGATTGATGCCAATATAGCGGTTTTATTTTTCCTAATTTGTACTTTTGCCAACCTTACACATCTTGGCAACCCATTTTACTAGTTGGCTATTATTATTATTATTATTATTGTTATTGTTATTATCATTTTCTGCAGAATTTAGAGGCATGCATGGGAAACTCCCCATCAAGTGCTTTTAATAACCAACATGTGCTTGGCTAAAAGCGTGGCTTAATTATGACGCTGGTTACACGTTATTCCTTTATTAATAACTCTTAATATTGCAAATGTATTAGTGCATCTAAAGGGTTGATCAAGCCAAGATGTCATATTGGCATATGTGGTTACAGATGTCTATTGCTTTGACTATGTCTTTTCCCTTCCTTTCCAACTGCTAGAATCCAATAAATATAACTGTGCATGTATCTTTGAATGTAGGGAAAGGCCAAATTTGGTCCAGGCAATATCTATCAAAACCACTTGTCTATTATTTCATTAATTCGCACATGTGCATCAAGCAGCGAGCATTCAATCAATTTACCACTAAACAAATATACAAACAATTATCCAATTTAAGCCTTCGCTGCAACATTATGGCAGATTAAATATATAATGTGTATCAGAAGCTTGTTTTTACAAGCTTGGTTGTGGTTATAGGGTGGATCTGTGTTGATGTGCCATTGATTGTTGCTCGGAATGGTGGTTCTAGAAACAAACCCAACAGTAAACATGATTTCGTGTTACTTTTTACAATGTTACTTCTTTGTGTATATGTTGGGTGGGATCAAGTTGCTATAGTTGCCGGATTGTTTCATTATCTTGTGTGTTGTAGTCTAATTGTTTCCAATATTTAGAAAACATTGTTCTAGAATAATACTAAAACAGCAATTTCCACAAAGTAAATACGCCACTAAAGTATCCATACATACACATGCCATATGTACACTATTAAAAACACATCCTTGTAGATTAATGTTTGATCAATCGCTCTCTTTGTCTCTTGTTGTTAATCTTGATATACCCATTCCACCACCACCATTGACTTTTAATTGTCAGTTTGTTTGTCTATGTAACTATACAATCGGAAATCTGACCTATTAACAACATCCCCTGATCCTAATACGCGATTTGCCAATCGACCCACGTTGTCCCAAAAAGACATTGCTTGGTTAGTGACAATCTGTTTAGAACAGCTTGACAAAAGTAACAACATAGTTGGGGATCTATGTCTATCACCGCCTTTATTTGTTTGGCTAGTTTGTTTGAAAATCTGCTTGCTATTCGGGTTTATATTCGTATTCGTGATTAAACCTGCCCCCCAGATTGACATCACATTCGTATTTTCGGATGCCGGAGTATTCATTAATACTTCACAATTCCTAATTTTCATTTCCAAATCCAACTACAACAAATAGATCGGTGATTTGAGCAAATGACCGCAAATAAAACTTGATCTACTACTCGGATGTTTTTCTCATAATGTGGTGGACCCGCCGTCTTTTATCAATCCATATTGTGCTCTTTTACGATTAAGGTCGTTTTAAATTTGAGCCAAATCTATAGTGTGAGCCTTCCCAAGTGTGGCTCAATGGCCAAATCCTTCTGAGATGTTTATTATGTCTATAGATTTCTCATTGTTTATTTTCCCCTTGTGTGTGTGTGTGTGTATACATAATTGAGCACATTTTATTGGCCAAAATATGACGACCTTTCTCTAGTGTGGTGCAGGTGTTAGAGAAGCCCACAAACAATTCCCAATCAGTGCTACAATGGGTATCATTATTGTCCAGTTGCAAAGATTAATTGTTATCAGTAGCATTTAAAGTTAATTTTTCAATCAAGTTAATACATTTAGCTAGATAATTAAAATGACTTGGTAATGATGCCAAAAAACTTACATCTTTAGCTATAAAATCATATAAAACTAATACAATGATAAAAAATAAATCCAAACACTCTCTTTGTGTCTGCGCTGGTAATCAAATTGGTGTTATAATGGCGCATAGCAGCTATATATGGCCGAGAGAAGGTAAACCAAACTTAGAATATCCTAGAGCCAAGATGCTTCCAAACCTAGTAGCTGTTGATTAGCTCAAACTCATCCTCTGACTGTTGCTGACTGTGTGCAGACTGGCTTTTTGGGCTCTGGCTGGGGGTTGAGCGAATTTCTGGAGCATTGACAGTTTTTCCATTTTCAGAGTATGATGGTCCAGAGTTCACTATTAGGCTATCCCCATTAGTATCAAATCCAGAGATCGATGGTTGCTTAGGGGCAGTGCTGGTGCTTGCAGGAACACTACTGCTACTGGTCTGTGATGGTGATTTATCAGTGTGCGATGGTTTCTCGTTCATCATCGCAGAGTAGCGGGAAGCAGTCCATTGCTCAAAGTCATTTGCTGTGTCTTGGAAAGCTTTGATGCTTGATGTAGTGGACTTTGCATCATCTAGATCAACGCTTGTAATATCCTCAATCTGGACTGACTTGTCATTACTAGAGTTTGAGGTGGAGTTAAATTTAAGAAGATCTTGTATGTTTGAGGAAGAAGCAACTGATGATGTAGAAACAGTGGTAGTGGTAGTAGGAGCTGTCGAAGTAGGGGCGGGTGTAGATATGTTGACCAATGTAAGGTCATTGTTTGCATCGCTAACCCCTTGGAGGATATCAGGTTGGGTTTGTGATTTAGCACTGACGACATTAGCAGCAGCAGTAGTTGGTAGTGGTTCCTGAGAGCGGTTGTTTATCTGTAGTATTTCAAAAGAAATGCTGGCCAGTTTCTTCTCTAGTTCACTTATTCTGTTTAGAAGGCCACTTGAGTCGGGTTCTTGGCTTGATGTTCCTTCAATAGATTTTGCGCTGGTGGTTGACTGTGCTTCCAAGGTAGTCTTTTCACTGCTTGGACCGGTATCAGCATTGTTGCTGGTAGAAGCTTGTGGCATTGGGATAGATGTAGGCGGAACATTAGCAGCACTGTTGACAGCATTAGCGGTTCTCATGTTTGGTGGCAATACAGGCCTATTGAAGGAGCTTCTAAAGTATGGTGCTGGGACAGCAGTGTTTCCAACTGGCTGTGGTGAGGCGATTGTTTCAAGGGCGCCCTCCGATACAGTTTGTTGTTGACGAGGTTCAGAGCTAGTTGTGGCGGGGTTGGGTACATCTACGTTAATGTCACACCACAGCATATCGCCAAAGAAGTTACCATTGTGATCCTTCAATCTCCACAAAGAGCGATATCTACCAGGCATAGCAGGTGCAGTCATATCAGCAGCAATGCCTATCTTTTCGTAGCATCTTCCTATGGGGACAAGGGGCTGCTGGTGACCTATTGGGTTCATAGGATACCCACTGGTTTGTTGAATGGTTACACCTTGGGGCCACTCTTCAGTACCTGTATTGACCACACTCCAAATCTTTGTAAAGTTGGTGCCGCACACAAATTCAGTCCCATCACTGATGTTAACATCTTCAACAAACTTTGCTTCATACTTTGGCGATTTGGGGATGTTCATAATACCATGAAGCTGCTTGCTGATGATTGAATCAAATATGGCCTTGTTATAGTTCAGGGCATTGGTTAGCAGTCCAAGAGTACTGGCAGTAAGTGTGGGATGATGGGCGTTTGTTGCTGTTTGGGGGTGACTTTCCTGGGTAGCGCTAGATGGCGGTGCTTCCTGAGTTGAGAATGTTTTAGCCGAATCTAGAGAGATTGGCTCCAGGTCCAGCAATGGGGCTTTAACTATCTTTTTTAGCGGCTTGTAGAACTTAACAAACGGATGATCTGGGAACTGGGCGTGATGAAGCTCTTTGCAGTTGCGTTCGCACATCTCACATAGATCGTAGTCCAAGCACAGGCCACACTTGTAGTGGACTTCAGTAATCTCAATACCACAACCGTTACATCTAGCTGATACCTTATAGTTGAGGCTGGTGGTGCTTTTACCATCATTATTAGATACATTTGGCGCAGTAGGTACCAATCCGTTGAAAATATTTGGATTATTCGATTTTCCAGCAACAATAGGAACAACCTGGGGACCATTGTTTGGTGGAGGTGGAGAGGTAGGTGCAGGCACTGGAGCATTGCATGGAACGAGGATCTTTTGTCCAGTTGAATTGAAGCATGAGAATATATGGTTCTCGTGGAAGTCTCTAACGGATGGGTAGCACGTGTGACAAACTACATAGCTGGGGCAGATGTCACACCTGTAAAGCGTACCCGCAGTAAGAGAATTGCAGCGAGAGCAGTGGTAGTTCAATGAGAGTCGCGAGGACGGACCATTAGACTTGGTGGACTTGTTGTCAGGATGAGAATACTGGAATCTTATGTCCTCAATATGAAGGATCCAGTCATGCTTTGTCAAGGCGGAGTTTTTGACTTTAGAGTCATGAAGCTGAGAGACGTTTCTGATGCATCTCCAGCAGAGGTCATAGTCTGGGCACTTCGAGCAATGGAAGCGAACCTTGGTGATGGGCTCCTCACACCCGTCACATCTGTATCCCAAGCCGAATGGGCTACGGGAAGCAGGCTTGTCATCGGATGAGCCGCTGATAAGATACATTCCATAGAACGAATGGTTGCGTTGATGAGTGTTGGTGCCTTTGAGGTAGCAGCTATGGCACATATCATAGTCAGGGCATACACTGCACTTCCAGCGAACGGATCTTATAATTTTGCTGCAAGCATCGCAGACTATAGTGTTTCCGCTTTGCAGTATAAGAGCCATACTTATCGACTTGTTTACATTCGATGGAAGAGGGACAGCAACAAAGGAGTGAAGTGGATGCTTGGATCTGTCTTCCTTGCAGTTAACGCAGAGGTCAACATTGGGACACTCAAGGCACTTCCATCTAACTTGAGTTATCTGGCTGTTGCATCCATTGCAAACGACTATAGCTTTCAGTGACATGGGAAGGCCAGAAGGTGAAATGGGGGAAGGCGAGCTACGGCTCGATGGGGCTTTTCCTGCCCCCAGAGAGCCCCCAGAGCATGTACCTGCAGCATGAATCCCTGCTGTGTTGTTGTTATCCATTATTGCTCGTAACAGTATCTAGAAATTGTTTTGTCAGTGTTAAAGCAAAGGTTTGTGGGCTAGATGAGAGTCCAAGTAAAAATGATATAAAGCCAGCGGTAATAGACAAAATTCAAAGATACGAGGAAAAGAAAGGAAAGAGCGATAGAGTAACGTGATAAGGGTGGTGCATGGGGTTTATAGCAAAAGCATTCAAAATGCCAAGAGCTACCCTCAAATAAGACGCCATCTGAATCATGATTTTACAGGAGGCATGGTTTTATATGATGACGACATTAGCGCAGCTCTTTGGCCAATTTGTATATAAAAACTTGGATAGATTGGTGCTGCGTCAATGGGGCTTGGAAACGGGTGCTGGTGGAGCAGGAGCATCTAGTGGGTATTTGTGGGGGCGTATTAGGCACACACACACATATCTTTCCAAAAGGTGTTCTTGGAAGTGTTTAAGGCGTTGTCGTTTCTGCTTGAAGAAGGCATCGCCTCAGATACAAGACAAGGGGGCTCTTTTGTATGAGTGAAGAACGCTATTAGGTAGTCTCGTGATCATCACAGTGTTTATGTTGGAATGACCAATTGCGTCCCTGCTATGTATTCACTAATGTAAAGGCTAGCGTCCTTATTCCCATAAACTTTGTCCGGGTAAGGGTTATTGCTCTTTGTTAATCCATGATGCTATATTCGGTAACCAGGTAAACTCGCCGCTACTCGTGTAAAAAGCGCTGGTCAGCCATCTGGCACGCCTATATATACACACACCGATACCACTAGTTGGTTTTCAAGGGAATATTTGTTTTTCTTTCTCAGTTATATATAATTATTAATCTTAAGATAGACATGGAGATTCATCCCGGCTCTTTCTATATTTATCCCAAAAGGGCGCCACAAGATGTAGCAGATCAGGTGGCTAACACAAAGATTGTAACTCTAATATTGAATCAAGCAATCCCATCCTCGCACCTTACGCTGTTTGATTCAATATGGAAAAGATGTAAGACCTTTAGCACCTATATTTATCATAACCATTGATGCGCTGGTACCTATTTGAGTGCTAACTAGAAAAAATATGCATATTGGTAGCTGTACTAAGGATCTGTGCTGATGGTGGTACCAATCGTTTGTATGAATTCGGCACTAAGCATGATGTATTGGAAAAGTATGTAGCATATTTCTATGTATATTCAAATGCCACAGAGTAGTGGTACTTTGTTCGGGATTCGACAAAACATAGCGGGTAAAATGGATATCAACCAGAATACACCGAGCTGTTTAATAGTGCGTGATGATACCGAAAGAAACATAGAAATTTGCCCAGATACTAACATCTTGTTCGATGTTTATGGTATTATCTAGATACATTCCTGACGCTGTTGTTGGAGACCTAGATTCGATCTTTTCGCATGTAAAAGATTTCTATAATGAAAAGGTACACAGTCCATTCATCAGCGTTTAATGTGCTGCAACATCTCTACACGCCTTTATAAATATACTAATGCAAAGGCATTGGTCACTATAGGGATCAGAAATAAACAAGATTGTTGATGATAATAGCACAGATTTCATGAAAACTATAAGCTATATCAATGACAGGCATGGAAAGGATGTTGTCATCATTGTCTTTGGTGGGTTTGGCGGGAGACTTGACCACGCGATGCACACGCTCCGCATCCTCAACAACGAAGTCCACAGCCACAGGTCGATAATGGTGTCTGATGAGTGCATTACATTCGCAATACCAAAGGTATATATCGCTATTGTCTTTAATCCCTCTAAGGAGTCTATTTGGGTGATGTGAATTAATAAATGCCATTTTGTGCCTTGACAGGGAACTACCCAGATAATGTTTAGCAAGGATTTTGATGGCCCCGCTTGTGGGCTTCTCCCGTTGGCTGGTCCAATAACATTGAGTACCCAGGGTCTTCGTTGGAATCTTGGTAAGTAGCTTGTCTGTGTGATATATATTAGCAAGCCCGGAATGTTTAAAGCTCATGAATTCCATTAATGGGCTGGATGCCGCATTCTTTCATTATGCATGTAGACAACCACCCATCCTCCTTTGAGGGACTGATGAGCACATCTAACATAATTGATGGTCCCAAGGTCATTGTGGACACTACAAACACATTAATTTGGACCAGCGAATTCCGTCCCTTGAAGCAGTAACATAATTATCGTTTTAACGACCGTATTATTTGGCACTTTATGATAAAGTAAAGATTCAAAGTACCAATAAAATTACTAAATTATATCAAACCTGCAGCCCAAAACACCTCTTCCACCCCACCCTTCCCTGGGAGTAACTTTTGATCGAACCAGTCGTGGGCTTGAGCCCTCTTCTGACCTTTCGATCACCACATTTGTAGGATATCCTACGACATGCTTGACCTCTTCCTGTAGCTTCTTGAGCTTTTGATTATTTCCATATGTTACAATTCCAAATCTCACCAACTTGTCTCCATTGCGTATTCCCTGCAGAAAGGCAAAATCAGATAAACATATTGAGATGGAGCCATTTTTGAATTCAGATATTTTCTCTATATGTCTTGTCTTGTTGCACTTACCGCCTCTTCGATAGGCGAGTTGGCTGCAATTTCTGATATCACTGCGAATGGCCTCCCTGGCGTAATGGGTGCTTCTAGATTCATTAATAAATATGGTTATGGCCAACATATGGGTGATAATTTTTGAAGAGTGAAGGTTTACTAGTGAAACTGGACATTCATATGGCTGTGATTGCGCCTATAATCATTGGTCACCAAAATTTACCCTTCAAAAATTATTGCCCATATATTTGTAATTCAATATATGGATCATATTTTTTGAAGGGCTAAATTAATATTCTCAATGATAATATAGGCTGACCAATATGCATGTTGAAAATGGCCACGTAGTAATATTTAGTAGTCCTTCAAAAATAATGATGCATATATATGTCTGTGTATTTTACCTGATGTTGCTTGACCAGCGTTATTAGTAGTAGATACAGTAGAACCTCCATCGCTTCCAGATGCTTGTTTGGCCTTGTTTTCCTGGTGCATCTGGATCAATGCCTCGTTTATGTTATCCATCAGCTTCGCGTAGTCATTCTTTTTCTCTATAAGCTCATAGAGTAATCAAGTAAATACTCATTTGTTATTACCTATTGAAGAGATAGGGTGCTATAATATATAGTTTATGTTTCTTACTGCTGTGTTCTCCGCGCAATGCTGTTATTGCAGGAATATCGATATCTGCCCGTGGAAAGCCATCATCGTCTATTAGTTTTTCTGTCAAGCCTACACCATGCTATATCAATACATTTTATAAAAAACTATTCATATGCCTTATCTTGGAGTTAGCTCCACAAAGTAGTATTAGCATATAATGTATTCTTACATTTTTAATATCACCTTGTAGTTTAAGAATTTCGGCTTCCATATTCTCCTTTTGGTCAATGAGCTGTTTGACTCTATTCTTAGCTGAATTTCTCGTACTGTCTGTCATTTTACTTTTTGACGCTGTATATATGTATATATTGTATGAATTTATGTTCAAAAATGCGTATGCAAATTGAAAATAAGAAAAGGCTCCTTTGAATTCAAGTTAGAGTGTTGATGACAGCTAACCTCGGCTTTAATCAATGCACAGTGATCCCACAATCGCCATCAAAAATTAATTCCTGCAAGGCTTGGGCTTTAATAGTCAGGACCAAAGAAGACTTTGGTTTAGAGTTCCCACAATCACCATCAAAAATTAATTCCTGCAAGGCTTGGGCTTTAAAAGTCAGGACCAAAGAAGACTTTGGTTTAGAGTTACTTTTCTTATTGCTTATTTCTCAACAATACATATATAACACATTTTTTCAGCACAAACGGAGTACCTATTCAAGTATAGATAATGTCCACTTCACCCGATATCAGCGTAAATACATTGGTTCAATCGTTGCATCGTTTATCTAACGAAAAGGTATCCAGAAGGCGCATAGTCAACCACACAGACTATGAGGTCTCAGGGTATATGATATCAAGCTGGAAGTTCAATGAGTTCCTTTACAAGAAAGTGCCATGTCCATTCCCTACAATGGCCCGTGGTCTCTTTACTGGAAGGAAAAGCAGCGATGATGAAGACCAGGATAGGATCCTGCTACGTGGCTATGACAAGTTTTTCAACATTGGAGAAACCGAAAAGACTTCCTGGAATTGGATTACTGATGAAACTTATGGTCCATATGAAATGACGGTCAAGGAAAACGGATGCCTGATATTGATATCTGCTCTCGATCATGATACCTTGATCGTGACAAGCAAGCACGCAATCGACATCCCTCACTCACAAGCTGGAGCAAAATGGCTAGACAAGCACTTGAATAAATCGAGGAAAACAAAAGAGGACCTTGCAAGTGTGCTATACGGCAGCAATGCAACTGCGGTTTTTGAGCTATGCGACGATGACTTTGAAGAGCACATTCTTGAATACTCTCCGGATGAACGAGGATTGTACTTACACGGGGTAAATTGTAACTCCGTGGATCTAAACACTTGGCCAAGCAACAAGGTCTCGGCCCTAGCCAAAGAGTTTGGGTTCCATGAAACAAAGTATTATGTTTTTAACACCGTTGATGAAGTCAAGGTGTTTGCTGATAAAGTGCAGCGTGAGCATTCGTTACAGGGCAGAGCCATAGAGGGCTTTGTCATTAGATGCCACAAAAGCGAAAACAAGGCGCCACATATGTTCAAGATCAAATATGATGAGCCCTATCTGATGTATAGAGAATGGCGTGAATTGACCAAACAAATGCTTTCGGGAAAGCCATTTAAATGTCGCTATAAACTCAGCAAGGCCTATTCAGAGTGGGTGAGGCAGGACAAAGGCCGTAATCCACAGCTCTATTCCGAGTATAACCAAAACAAAGGCATCATCGCTGCTCGAAGAAGATTTCTGGATTATTTCGAAGAAAAGGGTGGAGACATTAACAGTGTTTTCGAATCACTTCCACAAACCGAAAAGATTCTTATAATGCCAATAGCTACCATTGCTTGCGGGAAAACAACGCTATCAATTGCACTATCTGAGTTATTTGGCATTGGCCACATTCAAAACGACAACATCGTGGTCAAAAAGCGGGCACGTGAGGCATTTCACGAAGCTATCATTAGCGAACTTGAGACTAAACAAGTTGTTATTGCTGATCGCAACAACCATATCGGCACTTTGCGCGAGACACTGAGCATTGCAATCAAAGATCAATTCCCTAATTGCAAAATTATCGCCCTTTATTGGTCGCATGACAATATAAGCACTGATAGGATGCTCAAAACTGCCACTGAAAGGGTCCTTAAGCGAGGAGAAAACCACCAGTCCTTAACTCCTGAAAGAACACCAAGTTTTGACAAGATAGTTCTTCGTTTTCTTCAGGGATTTGAACCTTTGGACCAGGACTCTAAGTATGACAATTTGATTGATGATGTTGTTGAACTCAACCCGCTTGCTACTCCAGAAGACAACTTGCAAGCAGTAATAGATAAACTCTGTAAAATGTTTCCAAAGAAATTCAAGTCACCATCGACAGCAGAGATATCGAGAGCTTTGGAAATAGCAAGAAAATATAACCCCAGTATTATCAAGGAAGTTCGAACTGATAAGCGAAAGACCAAGAACGGACCGCCAGCATACTATGGACTAGCCGTCAATATTGACATGGAAAAATGGATTGATCAGAATCTGTTATGCAGCAAAAATGGTCAAACGAATGTTGATGACGAGTTTTATAACCGCCTAAAAAAAGAAGGACTTATGCTGAAATCGCACCACATCACGCTTGCCCACGAAACAGCAGCCAAAACTAATGAGCGACATCAGAATCTGTTTGAATTTTATGACAAAGCTTGGACCGCAATCAAAAACAAAGATGCAATAAATAAAAACGGTTTATGTACTGTTTCCTGCCATGCAAACTATATAGTCTGGGATGGTTGTTCTATGGCCCTTGCTATTGATAGTATGGAAGCCAGTTCGGAACTTCTTGACATCATGAGCAGCACAAATGGAAATGACACTACGGTTTTGAATAGCCATATCTCCAACCAAATACTAAACAAAACTAGTCGTCAGCTAGCATCAGGTAACCTCATACCACATATTACACTTGGCCACACAAACGATGTTAAGGCTGTTCGCAGCAATATCCTTCTCCAAAAAGTCTTTGGAAATACTCAACCAGACAGTAATAACAATAATGAAAGTCAGGATAGTCAAAGCATTGGAAACTCTGACTTTAGTAAGGTTCCTGTGGATCTGACTTTCAATGCCATTTTCAAGAGATTTGTTGGCAGAAGCATATAATTTTATAAACCACTGTATTGCTATCCCACAATTAATTATTATAATAATAAACTTTAATAGACAATATTTGAAACAGATTTTATGAATTGTATACAAGCTTTGATTTCATGATTTATTGGACTCCCCATGTGAGTCTCATTACATGGTCTGTTTTGCGTTGGGTTGGCTTGATGAAACCCATATATTGCAATTCATCTACAGCATGAATGAACCGAGCCCTAAAAACAGCAAGAAATTTAGCAATGTTCTGTAAATATCTGCTTATAGAAAACAAAGATATATATATATATAGTTATACTGAAATTAAGATAAATGGTACTTACTGGATTTGCTTTTGGTATTGTGGATCCAGGCTTTTTTCATCCTTTACCTTAGACTCCCTCTCAACTATGGAGGCAAACGCCATGTACCAGTCATAAAGGTTGACCATGCGCCCACATTCCTGGTGGAGTCTGTATGCAATAGCAGTGTCAGGATTTGTTGGTAATACTGCCCCATCTTCGTTTGCCCCACCCGAATCCCCAAATATCTTGCTTCCAAATTTGAGTGGCTCCTCTTGCTTGATAGCTTTAGTATCAGGTGCGCAGCATTCACATCCCAAATAGTAATTTGGATGATGTAGTGCTACCTGAACTGATGCTCTTGGCTGTGCATTGAACGTCATAGACAGAAGCTTTTGGGATTGATAATAAAATGCTTCATATAGGGGCGCTTCGGTGTAGCAACGTAGGAGGTTTCTACGGAGGAAATTATTCAAATGCGTTATTGTAAATAGAAAAAAGATGTGTATATACAAAGAAAATGTGTTTACCAGATTCAAGTAAATCCCTTACCTTAGGATATCTAAAATAACTGTTGACCCAACTTCGAGCAGCGAAATAACTTCTGGGTTCTTTTCTTCATTAGACAGTAGGAATGGGTTAACAGACATTGCTCTACGAGTACGAACTCTAAGAGATGGTGTATTTGACGGACTTTCAGTCCCTGTGGTATCTCCGAGAGCCTGTTTCAAGGCATCTTTGTAACTTGACTGCTCAGGATCGCTTGCCAAGGCCAAAGCATCAGATATTTTCTTTAACTTTTTTATACGTTCATCCAAGGGCCCGAATCCCATCAACAACGACCTCGTTTCGTTGACTACTGCTTCCATAAAGCCCACCATCTTTTTTCGATTCAGCCGTTTTATGGTATTGGCCACTGTTTCCCAATAAACACACTGCTCAAAGTCATCATTCAGCCCATATAAATGCAATGTGCGAATAGCTTTTCTCTGACTTGGTTCCATGAGATCTTGTAAACATTGAATTATCTTCAACCCCGCACGATATTTCTCACGATACTCCGTCAAGCTCTCCATCATCCGCTGTATAATAACTTCTACAAAATATTTATCATCAACGATAGCCAACTTCATCGCCTCTTTATCGTCCTTATAAGTGTCTTCGATATATCTATAGCGATTCAAGTGTGTAATTAGAGCAATTGGCACAATCTTCCGAACATAGTTTAAAGAACAAAAGAATTTCATACCTGCGAACTGATGGGAGCATTCTAATGAGTTCGATATGATCTTGTGATAGCTTTAGCTCCTTTGGATGTATAAGTGATCTCTTGTTTCCATCATAAAGCATGTGGAGAATACTGAGTGGATTTGCGTAAAAGTGGTGCATAATGGCGTATTTCAGATGCGACAAGAACGACTTTACAGAAAAATTGTAGAGCAGGAACTGATCCATTAGGTGGCGATAGGATTCATAACCTAGTGAGAACCCCCCGGAGCAGGGTACTATAACCTAGTTATATTTGACATAGTACACAATACAGTCAGCGCATTTTAATAGGCAGAAAACAATGAGATACAAAAAGTAGAATGTTATTCCTTACCTTGCTAATTATTCCATTGATTAGTTCGTTGGACCTGTGTATGTTGAATTTTTCGACACTAATCTTGCTTAGTGCGCCGTTGGATAGGGTCTGGGACAAAGTTCCGTATGAAGTTGCTAACCCAACTATCAAGACAATTGGTATTTTTTGGCAATATTGACTATCAATATTTCCAATTTGGTTTTTAGACAACAAATTAAAAAATAGTGTTTTTGTGTAGATAAAAAGGCTGATTTGTAGGGGTGCTTACCTGCAAATGTTTACAAAATCTTCAACAACAGATGGTAAGAATCCCTCGAAATCTTGAACAATTGCCACAAGTTTCGTATCTTTACCTGTAACAATAAAATGGGAACATCCATATCATATATAAATATATGAAATAACCATTGGAATAGGCCACAAAATACTATCATAGATATAACGTACCGTTTATGCCTTGTTGTTCATACCAGCCCTCAAGAATTTGCATGTCATGGGGAAGAGGTTTCGCCGATCCTTTTGTGCTCTCAGCCCTCCTGCAATTGCTATATGAGCCATCTTGGTTTAAGTACGCAGGGTTTTGCACCTGCTGTATAAATGACTTTAACATACCCTTTAGAGTAGAGCAATGCTTTGATTGTAGCAGAGCTACTCTATTTGAAGTGGCAGATGTCTCATTATCACACAGATGATCAAATAGTAACCCAAACAATTGGTCGTGGTCCGATACGTTTGTTCCAGCAAAAAGCACTGCAGTTGGTAGCTCTTGAAATGGCAAAGAAACGAATCCGGGGTGATCAATGTCGTTTGTATTATATGCCTTTTCCACAAAGCCCTTCACCTCCTGAATATCCTGCTCGTTAATATGCGCTATTATATTCTATTAAGATTGTTTGTTATTAATACATATTTTGCAAATGACTGTATTTAGATTGTATATACATAATGATGTACCTCTACATCGCTCTCGATCCCTGCCCAAACTTGATTAAACAATTTCTTGCGCCATTTAAGCATTCGAAGGTTTTCTTTTCCAGAAAGTAGTGGACGGAATCCATCATAATCGGAATGGCCAACTCCGTCAACTATTTATCCACACATGTTTAGATATTGTGGCCTGTAGCAGAAATAAGGTTTGTGGTAGTTTGAAATGATATTATCGACTCTGTGTAAGTAAACCTACTTGTCAAAGATGGCTGGTCAAGCTTAGGCTTAACTACGAATACATACTATTACATGGCAAATTTAAATATCAATACTGTAGTGTCAACCATTTATGCTAATTTAGTTGGCTTGAATTTATAAAAGCAATTATATAAACATACCTCAGAAGTTGAGTCAAATGGGTCATTCAAGTCTCTCATTCTCTGACCCTCCTCTTTTGTATTTGTACGTATATATTTACTTTAGAAATAAACAAGAGTGATATATAGAGTAGTTTAATTATCAGAACCAAAATTTAAAGAAAACAGCAGGCTGATATAATAATAAGCAAGTATTTGTGTTTTTATTCTTGTTAAGCATAAACACAAAGATAGATGCAAAACATAAACAAAAACTAATTGTTTGATTTTTGAGATTTTGTTTTATAATGGGGAGTGTAGACCCTAAAAGGTCTTCCAAATATTCCCAGCCGACCATATAGGTCGTCCGGAGGGGGCATTGGTTAGTAGTTTTCAACCAGCAAATAACCCGACCTCAGTAGATACTTCACAGGTACAGGTATGCCCGTGCGTAAAGATAAAGAGCCAAACAATTTTGTCGCTTGCCAGTAGTATTTATATCTTTGATGTGTGATTGGCACACCCCCACATAACGTTATGGGATATTAGTGGATATACTTTATACTGGCGCCGCAATCACAACTTCAATGCCGCTGCGATACTGCGACCATTAGCTTGACCCTTTTATTTTTACAGCAATGCGCTGTGTAGTGCGCTGACCATTTGATGTGGCCCAATACTCTAAAGAAGAACTTGGGATGACTAGTAACAAGATCATGATGGAGCTTTTGAAATAGTATGCCAAGCCCTGTGCTATATGAACTTTAATATGTCAGCATCCTCCACAAAGTCCACCAAAATAAAAGACCTGATCATTTCAAGTATACATGGTTACAGAAAGCAAGTTACAATGGGCCAATAGAGACAACCAATTGTCAACCTGCATGGTTCTCCGATGCTATGTTGTGTGGAGGGACAACATGTAAACATAGCAGAACTTCGCATCTTTAGCATAATCACTTTATATTAAGCAGATGGGGGAAGACTCTTTCAAGTCCTTGGAATCAACAAAAAGTCATATGGGTCATAATTTATGAAGGGTGACTTTTGGTGGCCGCTGATCATAGGGTGATAATCACCACTGATTAGCGGC